>JAHBOF010000261.1:0-86147 GCA_020736565.1 Coprinopsis sp. MPI-PUGE-AT-0042 | reverse complement strand
CTAACCCTAACCTAACCTACCCTAACCCTAACCCTACCCTAACCCTAACCCTAACCCTAACCCTAAACCCTAACCCTAACCCTACCCTTCCATCTCACTCTGCACAGTGCTCGTCGAACTCCTTGTATTGGGAAGCGAATGATAATCTACTTGGAGCTATCGTTGGCGCCAAAATGCTGAAAAAACAACCGAGGCAAACGGTTCAGTATTAATTGTGCTATGCCATAAGTGCTATTTTGTCTCACTCTTGCACAGTCTTAGACGTAAGATATGGGAGGTGCGACGACCTTTGTGTCTCTCACTCTGCGTGAAACATCGCCAGAATGGTGCGCTCGAGGAGTGTGTTGTGGCGAAATCCGTTTCCAAATCCGTTGAGATCTGAGAGTGCTATGTCACAATCTCTCTCAGATGTAATAAGTGGGAAGCTCTTGGAGCGTTGTGTCTCTCACAATGTATGAGACATTGCCAGAACGGCGCGCTCGAGGAGCGCGTTGTGGCGAAATCCGTTTGTGAATCCGTTGACAATTGAGAGTGCTGTCTCACATTTGCTCTCAAGTGTAAGTAATGTGAGATGCGACGAGCCTTGTGTCTCTCACTATGCATGAGACATCGCTAGAACGGTGCGCTCGGGGAGCGCGTTGCGGCGAAATCCGTTTGCAAATCCGTTGAGAACTGAAAGTGCTGTGGCACAATCTCTCTCAGGTGTAAGCAGTGGGCAGCTCTTAGAGCGTTGTGTCCCTCAGTATGTGTGAGACATCGTCAGAACGGTGTGCTCGAGGAGCGCGTTGTGGTGAAATTCACTTGCGATTGCGTTGAGAACTGCAAGTCCTATGCCACATCTGCTCTCAGGTGTAAGTAATGTGAGGCGCGACGAGCTTTGTGTCTTTCAGTACGCGTGAGGCACCGCCAGAATGGTGCACACAAGGGGCATGTCCTGGCGAAAACCGTTCGTGATTCCGTCGAGAACCGCAAGTGCTATTCCACATTCTCTCTTATGTGTAAGCAGTGTGGGGCTCGACGAGTCTGCTGTCTTACACTACGCATGAGCCATCGCCAGAACGGTGTGTTCGACGAGCACGTTGTAGCGAAAACCGTTTGCAAAACCATTGAGAACTGCCAGTCCTGTCCTACATTTGCTCTCACATGTGAGATGTGCGTGGCTCGACGAGTCTGCCGTCTGATACTACGCGTGAGATGTCTCCAAAACGGTGAGCTCGAGGAGTGCATCACAGCGAAATCCGCTTGTGATTCTGTTGAGAGCTGCCAATGCTATTCCACATATACTGCTGGTACTATATACATGTCAGGTGCGACGAGTCTTCTGTCCCATAGCATGGGTAAGGCATCGCCAGGACGGTGTGTTCGACGAGCGCACAGTGGCACAGTCCGCTTCTCAATCAGTCCACTCTGTCTCGAGATATCTCATATTCTCTGCCTCTCGTGCCTCTCTTCTACATCTCAGTGCCTTGTACGTCTTCTCTCATGCTTTCTGTCTCATCTCATTTCCTCTCATAAGATGTCTCTTCTCTCATCTCACCCTGTTCTCACCCTGGGTGCGCTCTGTCCATCTCACCCTATATCTTCCCTACCCATCTCACCCTGTGCTCACCCTACAGGTCTAGGGTTGTCAACCCTACTCGCCATTTTATTCCCCATAACCCTAACTCTGCGTGAAACATCGCCAGAACGGTGCGCTCGAGGAGTGTGTTGTGGCGAAATCCGTTTCCAAATCCGTTGAGATCTGAGAGTGCTATGTCACAATCTCTCTCAGATGTAATAAGTGGGAAGCTCTTGGAGCGTTGTGTCTCTCACAATGTATGAGACATTGCCAGAACGGCGCGCTCGAGGAGCGCGTTGTGGCGAAATCCGTTTGTGAATCCGTTGACAACTGAGAGTGCTGTCTCACATTTGCTCTCAAGTGTAAGTAATGTGAGATGCGACGAGCCTTGTGTCTCTCACTATGCATGAGACATCGCTAGAACGGTGCGCTCGAGGAGCGCGTTGCGGCGAAATCCGTTTGCAAATCCGTTGAGAACTGAAACTGCTGTGGCACAATCTCTCTCAGGTGTAAGCAGTGGGCAGCTCTTGGAGCGTTGTGTCCCTCAGTATGTGTGAGACATCGTCAGAACGGTGCGCTCGAGGAGCACGTTGCGGTGAAATCCACTTGTGATTCCGTTGAGAACTGCAAGTCGTATGCCACATCTACTCTCAGGTGTAAGTAATGTGAGGTGCGGCGAGCTGTGTGTCTCTCATTACGCGTGAGGCATCGCTAGAACGGCGCGCACAAGGGGCATGTTCTGGCGAAAACCGTTTGTGATTCTGTTGAGAACCGCAAGTGCTATTCCACATTCTCTCTTAGGTGTAAGCAGTGTGAGGCTCGACGAGTCTGCTGTCTTACACTACGTGTGAGCCATTGCCAGAACGGTGTATTCGACAAGCACGTCGTAATGAAAACCGTTCGCAAAACCATTGAGAACTTCAAGTGCTGTCCTACGTTTGCTCTCAGGTGTGAGATGTGCGAGGCTCGACGAGTCTGCCATCTTACAATATGCGTGAGATGTCTCCAAAACGACGTGCTCGAGGAGTGCGTCACAGCGAAATCCACTTGTGATTCTGTTGAGAGCTGCCAATGCTATTTCACATATACTGGTGGTACTCTATACATGCCAGGTGCGACGAGTCTTCCGTCTCACAGTATGAGTAAGGCATCACCAGGACGGTGTGTTTGACGAGTGCACAGTGGCGCAGTCCACTTGTCAATCGGTCCACTCTGTCTCGAGATATCTCATATTCTCTGCTTCTCATGCTTCTCTTATACATCTCAGTGCCTTGTATGTCTTCTCTCGTGCTTTCTGTCTCATCTGATTTCCTCTCTTAAGATGTCTCTTCTCTTCTCTCACCCTGTGCTCACTCTGGGCGCACTCTGTCCATCTCACCCAATATCTGCCCTACCCATCTCACCCTGTGCTCACCCTACAGGTCTAGGGTTGTCAACCCTACTCGCCATTTTATTCCCCATAACCCCCGGGCCTAACCGCCCTCGGCCGAGGTCAAAGCGTTACGCATCATTCGGCCGGTCCCCGGCCTCACGTGATGTGGTTGATAATGTTATGACGACATTCCGTAGCAATCCCGGGGTAAGACCCAGGTAAACAGCGCTCGCTATTGTTCTAAACGGCCGAGTAGCCCTCGGCGCCCGAATCTCGCTTCTCGGTGGGTACGATACCCGAGATTCCCGTTTTTATGTTGTCCGCTCGACTAATTAAGACGTGCTCATTATTGACGCGTCTTTGGTGCACGCCAATTAAGTAAATGAAAGAAGGTCTGATGAGTCTATAAAGACGAAAGTTGGACAGGAGACTTCCCCAAGTTTCCAACTTACCATCTTTCGTCGAATCTCGCTCGCTTCGCTCGCTCGATTCGCCCCCCCTAACCCTAACCCTAAGGCCAGAAACGGGCGTAGCTGCAGACGAGGAAAGCTAGGGACGCGTCAGGATTAGCAACACACAATCCAGTCAAACACTGTACCTGATCCAGCTTCAACGACAGAATCTTGTCCCTTGCTTGACCGATCTCCACGAAATTAGTCAAGTCCCCGAGTCTAACGTCCCCGCTGGTGTCTCGACACCTCCCATTTCCAAACTGCTCTCATACTCTCCTTTGCTTCTATCCCCCACAAGCACCGTATCCGGTACAACCCACGTCCTCGCATTCGGATCGTCCCCTTTCCTCCTCTTATGGCTCCTCCTCGTCAAATTCCCCACCTCTGGTATGCTCTCCCACTCCTCATCCGTAACACTGCTCAAACCCCTCTTCAAATCCGCAAACTCCTGCTGAATTTTGGGTCTCTCGGCTCGAACCTTGTCCATCTCCTCCCGCTCCCTCGCTTCCCTTCTCGCCTTCCTCCGTTGATCCATCGCATCATCCACTGACTCGTAGATCCTATCCGCCTCTGCGTCGTCAGCTTCGTAAAGGGTTCCAACGAATAACCCATATTCGTTATCGGGGTCCTGGAACTGGTCAGGGTCGACCTCTTCTTCGCCACGTTTGGCTTTTGCTTCGGCGATGACTTCTTCAGATGGCCCCTCGCAAGCAGGACCGATATCTGAACGAGTGGTGAATCCGGAGGCACTGCAGGCGTCGAATCAGAAGGAAGGTCGATGGCGAGTCGGATGGATGAGCGTGGAGTCGAATTGAAAGCGACAATGGGCGCGTATCATTGAGATGGAGCCAAATACGGTTAAGAAGAAGAGATAGGCGGAAGGAGGATTGCGGGTGGGCGTTGACACCGGACGACGTGACCGCAGTGCTTGACATCCTTCACCCTGTCAATTCATGCCATATGCCGTCGTCAGTGTCGTCTCCGACGTCGGCGAGAGGGGTGAAGGGTGAAGTTGAGTGGGAATGAACAGGCGGAAGAGCGTAGCAGTAAACAGCGAGAGACCTCTTCCTGGTCCCTTTGGCTGTGCAAATGGGTTCAATAACATAATGGGCGTATCACCAGTCGTCGCCGCGCCAATTACGCCAGAGCTTTGCTCCGCAATTGGTACAAGCGCAGGTTGGCGGGCTCAGAAGCGGCTGCATGTCGCGCTAGTGACTCGCATTGTATTCGGTCTGTTATATCTTTGGTATTCATCAGCGATTGGGGAGCTTATAGCTGCACTGGATGCCTCAAAGTCCAAATGAATGGATTCCAGAGTAAAAGAGGAGAGAATATCATCTCGAGATCACGATGGCTGGGAGCAAGGAATTAGCAAGAAATGATGAACGTGTGACCGTGTTGGCATTGCTTGGTTCCAAGGACGTCGCCCTCAGGGGCATGTCAAACGCCGCAAAGCCCAACAACGCGTGCTCGCGATCAATGGCTAAGAATACTGAGAGGAGGTTTATGCAGTAGAGTCGTAAATGCCGCTTGTGCTGGGGCCGATGATTTCTTTCTTCTGTCACAATATGTCCAACAACTCAAGGAATATGATCTGACTTCCTCTTCAAGTTCTCAGCTCAACGTGCACTGGGTATCACTGGGCCGGCGGTCTAGGTTGGGAAATAGCTGTGACATCTACACCACGTATATATGCCTAGCAATCTGAGTCACAAAAGCCCCGGTTAAAGATTGAGGACTGCTAGCGCAACTTGCACGCTGGAGTCGAGAGTAGACCGACGGCGGCAACAGAAGATCGGCATTGAAAGCGAACCTCAGTTCGGATGCAGGTAATTATCGGAGAGCGAAAACGAGCAAATAACGAAGAATTCATCGTTGGTCTTGCTTGGTTCAGAGGATTTTGCCGTCTCCGCCAGTTCGAAGCCCCGGTGAATGCCGAAGGCAACCTTCTATCGTCGTTTACCATTGACGTCCATGTCCCAACTGGCCCCCCAGGTGCGTCTCTGGCTAGCGTTGTGCATTAAATAACTTACAGACGTATACGCCGATTAGCTGATCCAGATGGCGCGCACTGGCTGCCCAGAGGGGCTAGAAGAGCTTGGTAGACTTCTCACAAAAGAAAACTACGCTGTAACTGCGCTGGATGCAGCGTTGGTACACCTCAGCATCAATGACTGTCCGAAGCACCACTCGCTCATTGCATCCGACTTGGGCCTCCTTCGTCGTATCATACCAGCGATCCAAGTCGTTGATATCTCTCTCGTGTTATGTCGCCGAACAAAAGCACTCAAGGCTGCAATGTCGTTGCGCCTGCGGGAGAACCTCGAAGGCTTAATCGCTTGGATGTCCCTCATCCTCAAGCAATTCAGTGGTCCTAGGGTCTACAACTGTGTTGGTATCACTCTCCTCCACCTGGTCTGTCTCGACGACGAGATGTGTTTCTTCGTATTTTCGTCCCCAGAGGCAGCGAATCTCACTTTGTCTCTCTGGAGATACGAACCAACGACCAGCGATGAGGGAGCTGAATTGATGAATAGCCCCTGGGTACCATCTGCGACCGCGTTGGTTCACAACTGGATTACCCATCGAGACACGAAGCAAAGCTTCTTCGACATCGTCCTGTCTTCGAGGCAGTACCTCTCTGTGTTTTTGGACGCGTTCCTGTTCAAGTTACGACGAATCATCGACATGTTTCACCCAATCACGCTGAAAGGGGGGAAGCTCGACAAATACGCGGACTCGTTAACGGCCATCTTCGTCCACCTCGAACGGCGAGCGGTCCCACTGGGCGCGAAGCGCTCTCTTTGCCTGAAAGAACTGGCAAATGTTTCATCCATCATTCTTCCGCCAACAATACCCAAGAAAGACTTTCTCGAGAACTCGGTACTGATTTTTCAACTCGCGAGGGCTCATCGCAATTTGGCTCCCATCATTGAATCTGGTCTACTCGAAGCTCTTGTCGACGTATTCCCCAACTGCGAATGGGGAGGCGAGTTTCAGGCGTTCCAAGGGACTTTCATCATGGCACTCGTCGCGTCTTCTGCATGCTATTTTCGAGGTCTCCAGGAGCTTAGTAGAGCAACAGCAGGTCTCCTCGAAAACCCCAAGTTAGACGTCAAGTGCAGTCCTTGGTACTGTCTTGCAAATTTCGTCGAACAGAAGCTGGATGCCATGACATCGGTGACGCAGTACATCCTGACCTGTGACAACGTATCTTGTGTAAGTTCGAGTCTTACTGTTTCCTCAGTGATTTTCGGGCTCAACTTTATCTACCAGCCTAACCGGATCTCTCGCGAAGATCCCGATGTGTTGCCTATACATGTCAAGGTTTGCAGCGGATGCCGCTTCATGGCGTATTGTAGCGTCATGTGTCAGAAAGCCGACTGGACGTCTCAGCATCGCTTTGAATGCTCTAAGCTACGTTACATCTCCCAGAGTGAGTCGGGTATTCTGTACGTTGAACATGGAATCCCTCTTATTCCTCTAAAAGGATGTCCTAGTGCCGTTCGAATCTCTCAACGGACCAAAGCCTTTCATCTAACCCTTGCCAAGGAAATCTTCCAAGACCCCAAATTCCAAGCATTCTGCAAACTTCAGCAGCACTCATTCCATCACGAGGCAAACAACCTCGTCGCCGTTCACGACATGACTTACCCCGAATTTCCCAAAAAGACACTGAAACTTCAGATTTTGGACGAGTGGCTTGAAGCACAGCGTAATCGCGGTCTGTGTTCTGTCATGGATTCCCGGTTGTCGGGCTTGGTCGAGAAAATAAGAGATGGGACGACGGAGCAGAAGTATGGTGGCATCTCAGCCCTAGAGCTCACGTTGGAATGGAACGACGAGTACTATCTATCGTTGCTGGTTCGCTTCGAAGAAGTGAGTGAAGGGCGGTTTGTTCCCGCAAGCAATGTTTTACGCATTCTGTAAGTGGTTATGTTGGGCGCCTTTTCAACGCATACTGACTCCATACCGCAGAAGAAGCGAGGTCACACCGTTCTTTTAGGCTCCACTGACTCCCCGTTCAAAACCACGGAACTTACAGCGATCGACTTGGTGTGATACGCCATGCCTTCTTGTATTTTGGCCGTCAGCGACTTCCAGATCGCGGCACCTTTTCACTCGACCCAACCTCCGTCATTTGACTGATCTTGTCGGTACCCAATCCTTGTATGGAGCTGTTTCTTGTCCAGTTTATTAGCAAAGACCCTAGCAATGCCTTCCTTCCTCCCTGAGTAATTCGATGCTCTCCTTTATTTGGGTGCTCCCCTGTACTCTTACCCGCATCGACCTTGTATTTTCTTTCTCTATTGAACCTCCTAAAACCATCCAAAGGCTATCGAAGACACGTAAATGCTTCAAAACCTTGTCGAGCCGAGCGCTGGGAAGAATCGGGTAGGCAACAGCGAGACGCGAAGAATGATTTAGAGCACAAGTGAAAAAAGGCCAAAGGACAAATGGCTTGTAATTCGATAGGAAGAAGAAAATACGTGCAAGAATCGTGGGATCCACAACTGGTCCATGCGACGGAGTTTCAGCAAGCATGCTAATCCCAACAAAACCTCCACACATTCCAGAAGACCCACCAAGAATTCGCCGCCTTTTATGGCAACGATTCCATCTTGCCCAGTACATCTAACACGCCATTGAGCAATTGAGCCCACAGATCTCCTTCTCCCCTTGTCTTCTCCTGCGCAGCGCGGGCGAGATCCTAGAGGGACTCGCAACCGCACACACCACTGCAAAGCCTGTATGTCGTGCACGTGAGCGACATTGAGGCCATGACAGGAGAAAAATGAATAACAACTACAACGCCTCGGGAGAGCCTCCACCAGCCCGCATATGCTGCGCATACCAAGCACACGGTTAGCGTCACTCAACACCAAACTTCCTCGGCGCTCTCCTGTGTAGTAGCAGTAGGAATGAGAAAAGCTGAAGGAGGAATAGCGGAGATCAACGACGTGAGGAGAGACGATTGAAATCCGACATTCATGACATGGAGGCGTTGGCGTCTTCTAGGGGATGGAGATCCGTGGATAAGGGATGACGGACGCGAGTGTCAAAGACAATAAATAATATTAAAAGGGTCAAACGAGGTCTCAAAAGCATGAGCTCACTGCTCAAGGTCTCAATGCTCTGCTGATCCTTCATCAGACAAAGTGCCTCCTCTAGGATCGCCTCGCCCGTTAGGCGCTTATCGCTAACGCCAACGAGACCTTCCCCCGTTCAGTATCCGAATCAGAAAGCCAGGGTTACGGAAAATATAAGAAGGAGCAGCGGATAAGCAGAGGAGATAGCAGCCGTCTGGTAGATTTAATTGACACGACATTTTTTTGGAGAAAGTCTCGATCCTTGACCAGGGCGATTCAAGTCGGACTACCAGGTCAATCTGGGTACATCCACAATGTTGAAGAAGCGGGGAAGAGATGCTGTCGTTCCAGTGAGGAAATCAGGGCAGAACGAATGGATTGCAAAAGGGGGTGGAGTACAGGCGACACGATGGATACCAGGGGCGCGAAGGAATTGCAGGTGGGCAGTATTACACCCTCAGAGGTGCGAACCGTGAGTCAGGTATCGGAGAGGAGGCAGGACGGGGGTATCACAGGGGTAATGAACGAGAAGACTATTCCAAGAGACGATCCTGCCATCGGAGACGTCGACTGTGCTCTTGTAGCACATCGAAATGCTTCGATCCACGAATGTCGATAGGCAGCATGCAACCAAGGTTCATTCTAGTCCGTAAACGTTCCAGGAATCCATAACGTTGAGCCGAAAGGTCGGGTACCGGTAACGAGTACTGGGAGACCATGGAAGTTGGAAGCCAAAGATGATTCAATCCCCGCTCGGATAATGCCCCTGGGGTAGAAGAAGTACCAGGAGTTATCCATTGAGCTAACAGGTTGAACAACGGAGAGACAATCGGGACATATTCGCCCTTGGAATACCAAGCATTTCGAAGGAAGAGACACAGCATCATTAGCAACATCCTCTCGTATGACTGAAGATGGTGTCTGGAGACTTGGGCTCCTTTGGGATTGATCTCCGACTTAAGCCCCGGGGAAAACCGAACCCCCCGCTTGCGCATCGTATTCAGTTCTATTTGTCCAATATCATGGCGAGGCTATCCCCCCAGGTGCGCTATTTCAATATCTCATCCACATTACCAGCTCAAAAACCGCCTAGCTAATCCAGCAGGCCCGCACCGGCAACCAAGAAGCTCTCGACCAGATATCTAGGCGGCTGACAAAAGAAAACTATACCCTAGCTGTGTTGGATGCTGCATTGGTGAACCTTGACCTGAAAGACTACCCCAATCACCCAGCGCGCAACGAAACCTTTGTCAATCGTATCATCTCGGCGTTCAGCGTTATCCACCTGTGTATTTCACGATGCCGCCGAACGCCAGAGCTCAGGACTGCGACTGCATCCCTGCTAGAGGATTACTATGATCGCCTGCTCGCAGGCATGTCTCTTGTTATCAGAGAAATTGCCACCCACTATGCTCACCTCTCTGTTGGAAATATGCTCGTCGATATGACTCTACTTGATGACGATCTCTGCTCGTTGATCTACTCGTCTCGACGGACTGTCAGCTTCATTCTGAAACTCTGGCGATATAAACCTAGCATTGAGGACGAAGCCTCCGGCTACTTGAAGGAAATTTGGGTTCCCCCAGCCAGCAGCTTGGTTACGAATTGTCTCCTTCACCGCGATGGCGAGCCACTCCTTTGTGATCTTCTCCTTTCGTCAAAGCGCCAACTGTCAAGTTTCATGGACATGCTGTTGTTCAAGTTAAAACGCCTGGGGGATCTCCAATACTTAGCGCCGAGAGGCGGTGTCCTTCATCAACACTCCCAGTCTTTGAACGTCATCTTTGCAAGGTTTGAAAAGCGGGTTGGTTCAATGCGCGAGAAAAAATCTCTTTGTCTCAAAGCACTGGCGGGTACGACAGCCATCCTTCTTCCGGCACTCAAGAACAACACTCGACTCCTTGATCATTCAGCCGTGCTCTTTCGTGTCGCCCGGTCTATCCAAAATCTTGTTCCCATCCTCGAGTCGGGTCTTGTCCAGGCTCTTGTGAATGCCTTCCCTACCTGCGACTGGAAGGGTGAAAACGAAATTGAAAATGGGACTTTCATCATTGCCTTTCTGGCGTCTGGCGCATGCTATCCTCGAGTTCTCCTTCCTCTCAGTCAAGTGACAGCACCACTTCTCGAGCAACTCGAATCACGAACCGAGCAAAACCCCTGGTACTCCCTTGCCTCTTATGTCGAAGAGAATTTTTCCGTTCACTCAACGGTAACGCTGGATATTCTGACGTGCGATAACGATACATGTGTAAGCCACATGGTGCTCCTCCTCCCCCTTTATCGGCACTCAACTCAATCCTCCAGTTGCTCAGTCCTGACGGGTCTCGCCCACCTGTCAAGGCTTGCAGCGGATGTCGCCTCATGACGTATTGCAGCGCCTCCTGTCAAAGGGAAGACTGGAAATCCAAGCATCAATTCGAATGCGTTGAGCTGCGACAAAGGTCCCAAGGTAAGCTTCAACACTTGTCGTGCTTTCAGCCCTCTAATTTTACCCAAAGGGTATTTCGACGCCAGTCAAATTTCCCAACGCACCAAAGCGTTTCACCTCGCTCTCGCCACCAAGCTCGCCAATGACCCCTCATTCCAAGCATCCTGCAAGGTAAAGGACGAATCAGCCCGCTACTTTACACACCACGCAAGCGAACTCATTGTCGGACATGACTTGACATATCCCAAATTCCCCAAGAAGAGATTCGTCCTGTACAGCTGGGATGACTGGTTTGAAAAGGGAGGTAGGATTGGCGTGTGCCCAGCGCTGGAACCGCGGTTAGTGAGTTTTGCGCAGGAGACAAAATGCGCTACGAGGGCCCGAGAAGACATGAATGAGACAATCTCGGTTGTGGAGCTCTCACTCGACTGGAATTTCAATCAGTATCTTTCGTTGGTCGTTCGGTTCGAAGATATTGGCGGGGGAAGGTTGCGTCCAAAGCGGAGTATTTTGAGAGTTGTCCAGATGCTCGACCCTGAAGCATCGTTAATCTAGATCCCTGTATGCCCATGTAATCAACTAGTGGAACAATCGTCAGCCCTGATTAAAGTCACAGCTCCAGGAATCTATCAAGGACGAAAGAAATATAATAATTCGAAACAGAGAGTATGCTACACAGCCGAACGAGACTTCTACTTGGGTATGTTCCCATCGCCCTCCAATCAGGTCTTCCCCTTGGGAGCCGTCTTGGAGAAGAGCTTGGCCTTTTCGATCGCCGCGGTACTGTCCTTGACGAGACGTTTCTTGTAGTCCACAATCGAGATGTCATGCTTCGTTAGATTCTTAATCTTCTTGTCAGCTACTTCCCAGAGCTCTTCGGCGACCTGAAAGTGGTGTGAGCACGGTGGCGAAGGTGGCGAGAAGGATTGAGAGAGAGGAAGGGTACCTGGCTGATCAATCGGAAGTCGTGAGACACGATCACGACTCCTCCCTCGAAGCTCTTGATAGCGCGTGCGAGTGCGTCGATAGAAGTCATGTCCAAATGGTTAGTCGGCTCATCCAGGAGCAAGATATGCGGGTGCTCCATGGCGAGTTGCGAGAAGACGACACTAATAGACAAAGAGGGACGTCAGCAACATACGCCGAAGAAGGGAGAACGACTCACCGATTCCTCAAGCCGTCACTCAGCTGCTTAATCGGACTTGTTTGATGAGCACCCGAAAGACCGAAACGGCCAAGCTGAGCTCTCCAGAACTGCATATCCTTGTCAGGATATTTTTCGCTGAAGAGTGATTGGAAGTATCTGAACGGAGTCACAATAAGCCCTGACGTAAAGGCGAAGGAGACGGGGTTAAAGACATACTCGATAGGGCTGCTCTCGTAGGGAAGTTGGTCCGCGCTGTGTTGCGAGTACTTGGCAAGCTTCAAGTTAACGTGCTTTGACACGGTACCTGCATACCAAATGGGAAAATGTCAGTCAGCAATGGATCGAAAAGGAAACAACATACCCTCGCAAGGCTGCAATGCGCCGGTGATTAGATGCAAGAGTGTTGACTTTCCGGTACCGTTGGCACCGAGGATAGCGATACGTGAGTCCATACTATCAATGAGAGGCATTAGTTAGCTTCATTATGACGGGAGGTCGCAGCGAAATGAAGAGGGGAAAAGGAAGCGATGGGAAAAGGCGATCGGGTTGAGGTAATCGGAGAGGTAGGCAGGAGGAGCGTCAGGGAAGAGGACCCGTTGATATAGGAGTAGGGAGAGAGTGGTACAGCAAGTCGAGCGGGCGGAGGGGTTGAGAAGAGAGACGACGCATCAACGGCAAAAGAAAGGTGGATTGAAATCGTCAGGCGACGATAAACGAAGCCATGAGACAAAAAGAGAGAAAACGAGAGAAAAGGATGACAAGGGAGAGAGACACGCACTCGATACCGAAGCTGAGCCCCTGGTACAAATAATCCTTCTTCTGGCCGCTGTAAGAGAACGCGACGTCGTCGAAAGCGATAATAGGTGGTGGAAGCTTGGAAATATCTTCGAATTGGAAGTTGAGCGGTTTCGGGATTTCGATCTGACGGAGGGGCCAGGGGTTAGCCAAGTAGATAGAAAAAAGAAAGGGGGAGTGATGCGGAGAAGTTCGAGAGTGAAGGTTGGCAAGCCCAGTGACATTGGAAAAGCAAAGAACGTAGGTGTGCAGTGCAATAAGGTGAAGCCAACCAAGTCATCTAAGGAAATGTCGAGCTCGGACAGGAGCGCCGTCTCATGGCTCAAGAAAAGGACAGGAAAGCGAACGCGAAAGAGGAAGGTGGATAGTTGAGGCAGGAACGGAGGAAACATACCTTCTCGATCAACCCAGCAGCCTCCATCTTGTCGATAATCTTCTGCTTCGACTTGGCCTGTCGCACGAGATTGGCGTAAGTACCAGCGGAAGCAATGAACCTATCCAGCAAACGTCAGCAAACGTCCCCCATCACCAAGTCCATCTCAGCGAATCCAGCCCATCATCTTGACGTTGAGCCACATCGCGAGCCTCAACGAAGATTGGACGGACGATAGTTAAAGGAGAGATGAGAAAGTCCAAAAAACCCACTTCTTGATATGGGCGATTTCCTCCTGCTGCTTATGATATGCCTTCATTTGATTCGTCTCGTTCTCCGCCTTGGTCTTGACATATGTCGAGTAGTTTCCACTGTAGTAAACGAGCTTCTTTTTGTGTGTCCTACAGGTGAAGCAACGTCAGTTTCTGTAAGTGCGAAAGAGGCGCGAACGAAAAGAGGAGCGAGAGCGAAGACGGAGGAAGACGCATGAGAAGTTATGGGAGGAGTGGGCGAAAGAAAGGGACGTAGAAAGATGAATGAGGAAAAGGACTTACAGATCCATGATATGCGTGCAAACGGTATCCATGAAATCCTGACTGTGGGAGGTGATGACGAGAATATGATTGTATGTCGACAGGTACGCTTCCAACCATACGACGGCTCCAAGATCCAAATGATTCGTCGGCTCGTCGAGGAGGAGAAGATGGGGTTTCACGAAGAGAGCCCTGAGATTCATTCCGTTAGAGCGATTTCATGAAGGATGTGAAAGACCAAGACGCACCGAGCCAAAGCGACACGCATTCTCCATCCACCACTCATATCCTTTGTCGGACGGGCCATCATCTCCTGGCTAAACCCAAGACCGTGCAGAATTGACGCCGCCTTGGCCTCGAAGGTAGCCGGGTCAAGTTCCTCAAGTTGTTCGTATGCTGTCTGTAAACGAGGTCAATACGGCGAGAGGTGCAAAGGAGGGGGGTCGCGTACATCCATAGCAATCTCATCAACATCTTCCTGCACCGAGAGCTCCTCAATGTACGCCTCGAGCTTCGCGACCTTTTCACGGGCAGAGGCGATGATGAAATCGACAGCGTTGATCTCTGAAGGGTCTGCCTCTCCTCGAACGATGTAGATATCAATGTGATCAGGGATTTCGATATCGCGCTCAGCGATGGATTGGAGGAACGTGGACTATACGGCAAGACGAATGTCAGGGATACCGACGAGGGACAACAAAACGGAGAACGCACCTTTCCACTCCCGTTCTCTCCGAGCAGACCATATCGGTTCCCATAGTTGAGCGAGACCTCGGCTCCTTCGATGAGGAGACGGCCGTGGAAGGAGAGAGTGAACGCGTCGATCTTGATATCACGGCCTTTTACGTCAGACACGAGGACACCTGCCGCTGATCTGGGAGAAAAGAAGAATGTCAGAAACATTCATTAATCAACCCAATCCAAACCGGCGAGGAGGAGAGTGACGGATAATCCAACCAGAGGGCTTCGGCTACGCAAGTCGGTCACCGAGCCAGAGCCTCCATCTCTACGCGCCAGCGTCTCCCCCTAATCCGCAAGATCAAACACGGAAGACAAAACTCACCGGTCAGTGGCCAAGTTGAGCTTCGCCATGCTCGTGGTGATATCTTCTTGACTGACGTTCTTGCTCCCTCCGAGGGGAGTAGAGCCCATAGGTGTGCCAGCGACGCTATCGGTTCCATCTGCACACGGCAAGACACGAGGCGGACGAGGAGGGAGGTGATTTTGGGGTGACCACGTGCATTGGAGGAATGATGAAGGGTAGCAGGCGGTATAAGGTAGGGATGGGAAAGCAAGGGTCCAAGAGCGAGGGATTGAACGTGTCAAGGAGGAATGAAGAGGTATTAGTTTCACGAGGTGCAAGACAAGCCAACGAAGCCAGCGCACCTGAACCAGCGTATCCGCCCTTCTTCGCGTTGGTCTTTGCAGCCTTCTCAGCAAGACGCTTCTGTTTGGACGCAGACGGTGCCATATTGGGCTAGTTTTCGAGAGTTTGTGGTTGAGAAAGGAAGAGGTTGTTTGCGTAGACTGTTGACTGATGACGAGGCTGATTAGGGCGAATGCGGAAAGTCTAGTTGAAATCTAGGTGATTTGCTGTCTCTTCCGTCGTAAATGAGAGCGAGAGAAGGGAGAAGAAGACGATTGACAGGAAATCGTCTGTAATCGATAGCAGATGACAGCGAAAGGAGAAAAGCCAAAAATGACTTTTACACGGACGCGGAAGCGAGCCAACAACGGACAGAAACAAATTTTAGATAAGATCGGACACATGCTGTGCTGCCCCTTGACGTCACTTCCGTCTTGTCCGGTAACCGCATGGCATCCATTGTTCGAGCGGAGATTAAAACAACCTTTGCCTCGCACCTTCATCGTGTTCTCGCTGGGACCGTCTTCCCTCTCACCACCACCTAGTCTCTCGACGTCTTTTCCTAAAACTTGGACTCCTGATATACCTTGACGCTCACCCAAGACCCACATTGTTTTTACCCTTCGAGGTAACTCAGGTTTCCTAACGCCTCTGTACAATCTTGGGCAAGACAGAACAATTCGCGATGGTTGCTGTATGCCTCGCGTGTTATCGATTTTCCATCTCGTTCTGCTCTGTCACATTTGACGGCGGCATCCACCAACGCTGCAGCATTGCTGCTCCACTTTTGGAAGCTGTTCGATGCTTCATTGACCTGGCAGCAAACGACGAATTCGTCGATAGCTTCTAGATTAAAATCTGCTGCCTCGGTGCGGTGCCAACCTCTTCTACTGTTTGCTTGAGCCTCATCTACCCTTTCGGCAAATGCAGCGACGCGTAACATGACAATCCCTACTCAGCGAGTTTTAGAACCGGTAACTTTCTTTCACGCCATGTTCTCTCTTCTTCCTCTCCTACGATCTATTTGCCGACTTGCTTTTAGACTCGTATTCCTCGACGACGCTGGAAGTGTTGGCTCTTTTCACTTCGAGACTCGTCGCCTCGCGTCTAGTGGTATTTGACACGTTGGCGGAGCCTTCCATGCTGGTTTCCTGATTGCTCTGACCTCGGTGCGAATAATAGCGTCACCAAATACTTCCCTTTTCATTCATCCTCCATACCCTCCATATACGCGCTCGAACGCGATATCGATACTACTTGCCCTTCTCATCTATTTCTTTATTTCATCCCAGGGCGCTCTCAAGCAAAAGCGCCCACCTTTCCTTCCGCCCGCAGAAGCGGCTGTGATTCACTACCGACGCTGTCCCATCTCTTGTTCAACACTTTCCTCGGCCTGTCGGCCCTTCAAATTTGACATGGGATGGTCAGACTGCTTCAGGTCCTAGAGTCAATGCTGGTCTCGCCTCGGTGTGCTTTCATCGTGCTTTATTGTGTTTTCACATTCCTCATTTTTGTCTTTCATCCCATTGTCGCCTTGCTTACGCATCTTTACTCTTGCGTTCCCCCAACCCTGCTCAGACCTCATCGCAGTTGGTGTGCCTTCATTCGGCTCTCTGTCAGGTGGCCTCCCTGCCGTCATTTTCCGCCCCTCCTCAGCTGCCTCTGAAGATCCCTACTAGCACTGTCTGTGGATCCAATGTGACTTCGAGGATCGCTTCTCGACTCCGCTGATTTTTCAGACGGCCGACTAAGCCCTCAATACTTCATTACTTTCCTTCCGCCTTCCTGGATTATTGCCCCTTCACTTCGCCCCTTCGTTTTTCCGCGTCCTGTTCGCCGTTCTCGATCTTTCTCTTCTCGTTTACGTCCCTTGTCCACAGAGACAGAGAATTCCAACGGGACAAGCATCTACATTCCATTACTCCTCTGCTTGTTCGTATTTCTGGGTTCGCAGAGAACGATCACGCACCGGCGCTGAGCCTGATATGATCCACAGCTTTGGGTCTGGCGTTTACTCTGCCAAATGCTTGACGGACGCATAACGCTCTGCCTAATGGTTGGGTTTAATATTTGGTTTTCCCTCGGCGTCGTTCGCCGGACCTTTCATCCTTTCCTCGCGCTATTCGCATGAAATGGCCATACCTATCACCGCTAATCACAGCGGCAACAATTTATCTTTGGTTTTCTGTCTTATCCTGTTAGTTTTTGACATGGGGGTGACAGAGATTGAATGGAACTTGAGCTCGAGTGATTGCAATACGCTCCCTCGACTCACTTCTCAGCATCTACTCAAGGCGTCGCGTAGGGTACACAGGATGACTGGTTCCTTCCCCTTCTGCTCAGCCGTGGACGACCGTTGTTGTCAATGGCCTGAGAGGGATCGTACCAACTGCAGATGGCCAGACCAATCGTTCGGTCTTGTCTGTTCAACCATTTCCGACTATCCAATGTGTTCGATCGCTTTCTATCCATCTCGTCCAATATCTCGTTTGGTTATCCTGCTTTTCATGACGGTGAAACTCACCATCCCCGCCATGTATGTATGGAGGACTTTTGTGGAATGCTTGAACCTGGTAGTTCGTCTGGGAATCAATGCGTTCCTCAATGACCATCCATTTACCATTCATTTTAGCCTCGGTGGTCATCCACTTTGCTTTTCCCTTCTTTTACTTTGAACCTTCACACGTCTTACGCCGGTGAACCCCTCGTATACCTTAATATTGTGACGCTTTGTAAATTTGCCTCGAAAGTGGACAGTGATCTCAGACAAGCTAGACCATATCCCCTAGTATGTCGAATGTCTGGGTGACCACTTTGGTGTTTATTGATTTCTGTCGATTTTCCGTCCCGCCATACCCTTCGAAACCATGACCACTGGCCCCCTCTACCCGAGACCGCTAATGGTTCTAAACATACTTGCATCTTGGGCACTGCACCCATAGAGAAATCTTCGCTCTTTCTAGCATGTTACGCATGATGTACAGATTGGTGCTTTACATGTTCATATGAAGCGAGTGCTCTCTGAAAGACATCATCAAGATACAGGTACGCTTCGCGACGGTAATCCAGCGTCGCATTGGACCCATAAGCCCCCATCTTTACTTTGAGCGCCAAAGCCCTTCCCGATGATATCTTCACAATCTCCTTGGCCACCGCCGGCCAATCCTGACTGCGAGCCGAAGGCCAAGGTGGGTTTCCAATCATACTCGGGAGAAGAACGAATTCGACCTGTTGCTGGACGCAGGGATCGTTGAGAGAAGGTCGGAGTAGCTTTCGTCGATTAAAGCTTGTATCAGAGACAAGCCTTTGTGATGAAATCTCTTCGTTGTCGACGTTGAACGGTGGGGAGCCCACTGTGTCAAAATATACGGATCGCAGATTCTGAAAGGCTCCAAGGACTTTGAGGGGAAAGTTGTCGACCGAAGAGATGCGTAACTCAACAAGGATGCTTGAGATGAAGGAATTTGTTATCCAGCGCAGGAAAGATGAAGGACTTCTTAGGTTTTCGGAGATTTGAAGCATGTAGAGGTTGTGGAGCAGTATCGAGGGTGTGTATGATGTTGTTGAACCTTGGGTCGTCACCTCACCAAACGTCCCGTCGAGCGATTCTATAAGAGCTCTGCGCCTCGAGCTCTCGGACGTAACGAGCGATGGTGGGGTCAATTCCCAAGACATTCCAACATAGTCGGAGACTCCCGGGCTGTGCCATATTCCAGGTCACAGTTTCAAAAAGTATTGAGCGACAGCGATCGCCGAATGATCTGTCGGATCCTAAGAGATTCTGGCAGTCTTTCCACTGCAGCTGCCCAAGATGGCAAGCCATATACCCGCCTTGTCTGAAAGCTTTCGATCTGGCACTTTAGGCGACATAGGCGCTATATCTCAGTCCTCAACACCTTGCCCTCCCTTGCTCCGCTAATACTCGCGACGACAACGACAACGACGATGATCAACACCCATCAGCCCAGCTCCCTTTCCATTGAACTCTCCGCGCCTCACACTGGCCTGCAGCTACCCATCGTCGACCTCGCCCTGGACTTTGGCGTGTACTTGGATCCGTCTAGCATTGCCATTGGTCGGTGTCACCGTCGTGAGCATAATAGCATCTCCCGCTTGTCCATGGAATGTGTTACATCCGGTCAGTGTACCTCCCTAACACACGCTTATTTATAACGTTTACTCATGTCATGCCACAAAACGTTGAGGGTTATCTTTGCTCACATACCAGCCGTATCACCTTCGCTCGCCTGTAATACATTACATTGTCCGTGTAATCTATTCGTTCTGTTTCTAATCTTCATGGAAATGGTATCGAGATGCGTGTAGGTGCGAATTTGATCCGCCTTGCGTCTACGCACGAGGGCTGTTAGCGTCTGAGAGGGTGGCTCAAGGCCTGTGGACACCTGGAAGGGTACCAGGCCTTGATCCGCCTCCAGGTACTTCCAGGTCTAGACCTAATAATAGACCTGCGGTCCCCTGTGAGGCGTTTCCAGGTCCTTCCAGGTGTACAGGCCTCCAGCATACCTTGTCAGGTGTTGCCAGGTTACGTTTTTCAGCGGCCTTTTCAACACTGAACAGCACCGTCACATTGTTTCTTTCGCTCCCCTAACCCCGTATCTTCGCCTTCTTTTCTGCCAATCTGGAGTTGCTAGAGGCGAAACTATTGAGATGAAGATGAGAGAGACGTGGGAAGAGGCTGGGCTCACAGAGGCAGACATTCAGTACAAACTGGTCTACCTCGTCGGGATATGGATTGAAGCAGCACTTTATGGTATGTAGTCGAATGCTGCCTTCAAGTTGGAAGCCCATCTCTTTTAAAAGGTGGATACCTATGCCTCTTCGCTGCAGCGTTTCCCATTCTCCTTCGACACAGTAAACGCATGATGTTTTCATCTACCGTCTTTTTAATAGGCAATTTCTTTATGTTCCTCCTCATCTCGCTTCACAGTGGTGAGTTCTCATATTCCCTCTCTCCATTAATCCAATTTATTGCATATCTCACTGCTCTCTACTTCCTCAGGTCTTACCGTCTTTCAATCTGTCGTCGCGTTCGCATACCAAACAGACATTTATGGGCCAATTCGAATCGTGAATGACATGGGCTACTGGGCGAGCTATACCTCACCAATTATCGGGGCGACGATATTCATGACTGGAGACATTCTCGTGGTACGTCAGACTTCTTCCGAACCTTCCCAAATCCGCGCGACACCAAATGACAATGAATGTCATCTTTGGTATTTAGATCTATAGTTGTTTCTTAATCTGGCAACGCAACTACTGGGTCATCCTCGTTCCCGTAATCCTTGCCCTCATATCCACGAGTGAGCTTCCTCTTCCTCTTCTCTCTCTAGAATACAGCCAAACACTCAAACTGAATGCAAGGCCTACACATCGCAACCCTCTGCTACGCCCACAACCTCCCCGCGTCGGCCATTGTCGTCCACAACTGGCCTCTAATTACTGTCCCCCTCCATTTGCTATACCCTTCAAACGGTTCTTACCACCTCCCTCATCGTCTACAAGATCTACTCCCAATATCGCCGGACGAGAGATGCTGGCTTGGTTGCTGTCCACGTGCCTAACCTGCTTCTCATCATCCGCATCATCGTGGAGAGTGCGGTGATTTATACAGCAGGGATGCTCGTTATGGTTGTACTGCTTGCAACGGATCACCCTGCGAGGTTGGTAGCTCACTTGCTCATGATACCCGTAACAGGTACGTGTATCTTGCTGGGGATCTGGAGCTTCGGAGTGGTTACATGAGCTGAACTATCGGAATATAGGGATTGTATGTGTGCTTATGGCCCTTCGCACTCACATTTTGCACGAAGAGTCGAAGAGGACGCCTGCTTCACCCTCCCTACTGCCAGACTGCCTCTTTGACGAGCCAAGCACTATAGATTCTCGTACTGAACCTGCAGCTGACGAAGGTCAGCCCCCTCTAGGACTCCCACCGAGTGACCAACACCAGCCAACATCGCCTCCATTGGAGGCACTATGATACTTCTTGACTCTCCTCCGACCCTGAAACTGAGTGCTCTACGAGTAAATTGTCCTGCCATGCAAGGCATGTCCCGCAACTATTTCGTCATCGGCAGCTACAGCTATCCTACCGATCATGTAACCCTGCTGCATGTGTTACGTATGGTACTATGGTGGACTGAACGGTATTTTACGTGTGCATGAGGAGCAAGCGCTCTCTTGAAGATGTCGTCGATGTTCAAGTATAAATCGCGACGTGATTCCAGTCTTACATTTGGCTCATACGCCCCCATCTTCACATTGAGTGTCAGAGCCCTCCTCAACGAAAGCCTAACAATCTCATCGATAAGGTCCAACCAATTCTGACTCCGAGTCGAGGGCCAAGGTGAATTTCCAAACGATTCGATACGGAGAGCAACGAAATCGACTTTATTAGGCTCTGGGATGGTGGAGAGGACGATGGCAATGTCAGTTGCAACATTGTCAGATCCAATCGCCTCCTCGCATATCAGTGCTGTCGCTGTGAGTCGCCTCAGTTGTTTGAATTTACCAAGGGCCAGAAACCCTGATAGTAGGGGGAAATCGGCGACTATTCAAAGAATCAATGGATGGTTGAACCTTCGTAGACAAGCAGAGACATACTTCCTTCAACAGATGGGGCTTGGATAGAGACCCAAAGGTCCTCCAGAGTCGTAAAACTTTGGGTGATCAATGCTGAGCAAGAGCTAGACCTTCTCGTCTTGATCATGGCAGCGGAGGATGCGTAATTTCTTTAGAAAAGTGTTTTGGGTTTGGCCAGTCGCCTGACTGGCCTCAAGCATAAGTAGAACGACGTTGCATGAGTTTCGACGTCTGAAGTCCTCCAGATCCGGCGCGAGATTGGCCAACCTGGACAAACATTTTTTCTCATCGAGTTCGTGCTCTCGTGAATCCACCAAGTCAAGGTGCAATGATCGTAGATCCGGGAAAGCTCCCAGGGTTTCAGGAGGAAATTTTTCAACCGTGGACAGCCGCAAGTTAATGAGGGTGGTTGAGAAGAAAGAAATTGTTATCCAGTGAGCGAAGGATTCAGGGTTTGGAAGGCACCCGGAGAACTTAAAGGACGCCGGGGGCCCTTCCTTCCAGCCCCAATTTAAACACGAGAAGTAGCTCACCGATCGGTAGCCAAGTGGAGTTTAGCCATGCTCGTGGTAATATCCTTTTGGCGGACGTTCTTGCTCCCTCCGAGGGGAGTAGAGCCATGGATGTGCCGGCGGCAATATCGGTTCCATCTGCACGCGCCAAGACACGAGGCGGCGGAGGAGGAGGGAGGTGATATGACCACGTGCATTGGAGGAATGATGAAGCTTAGCAGGCGGTAAAAATTAAGGGCCAAAGAGCGATGGATTGAACATGTTAAGAAGAAATTGAGCCGGTGTTAGTTTCAGGAGAGGTTACACAAGCGAACGAAGCGAGTGTCACTTCCGTCTTTCCCGGCGTCGGCCTGGCATCGATAGGGGTACATTGTTTGAGCGGAGAATGAATTAACCTTTGCCTCGCACCTCCATCGTGCTCTCGCTCAGACCGCCAGGTGAACCCTCTTTCCTTCTCGGCGCCACGTCTACGTCGCCCTTATCAGAGACTTAAAACTGTACTCTCGCTGTACGCCGGAAATCCCAGCTGAACTGCGTTCCGTTGATCCATGAACCTCTACAAGGCAAGCGCTGTTGTCCTTGCCGGTGCTCGCCCCATCGATTTAAATCCCCTCGTCCTTACTTCATTAGCCATGCGTATCAACGGTTGTTTTCTTGAGAGAATATTTTCAACAGAGTTCGATCCTAACTTGGTTATGGAGCGAATCTCTTGGAAAGTACTTTTTCGTGTATTCATCCCTTTAGTGGCCCGCTCTTCGGTTCTCTTTCCCCTACCTCGATAGACGGAGGGCAACCCAAATCGACAGGTGAGTTCTTGAATCTCTCTACGTTTCGCATTCGCTTTTGAATGTCCCTCTCATGATTGATCGTATCCCGTTCGTTGTTCGACATCCTGCTGTTCCAGACAATCCCCACGTCTATGGAACAGGCTCAATGCTTCAATTTTTGTCTCTTACGCCGGGTGGAATGTATCCCCGACTGAGCTACGCACTTCCATTTTCTTTTATTCCTCCAACCCACCGCTTGCTGCATCCGTCTCCTTCAACCCATTCCAGATTTTGAAAACCGACTTGCGACCGTTTTGTAACGGGGGCTATCATTCTGGTTGGTTGTTGGTTGGTTGGAAGCGCATGCTTTCACGTACTCAGGAGGGGACGAGTACTCATGCCACAAGGTACGTGAAAATGGCGATTCACCCTTTTTTCTTCTACGTGTTCATTCGTCTTCGAGTGACATCCCCTACCCAAACCTACCAACTCCAACTTGGAGGTTGGCTTATCTTTGAGGATCTTCCCTCCATATCAACCATACGGTGATGGAACGGCGAAACCCACAATGCTTATCTTCCGTATTCCGGTTTGTTGGCTATTGCTCGTCCACTTTCCTCATTTGTTTCTCTCTTTGTGCACCGTTCTTTCGAGACCATGTTGGAGCAGAGTCGCTTGATGAATGCGTCGGCGTAACTGGAATAGCCCCAAGTGCGACGCTTTCTTACCGCAATGGAAATGCGAAACGGCTTCTCTGGTGGTACCTTTTCCCTCATTTCTTTCTCCCTTCCGTCTCTCTGTCTGCACACGACGTTCACCCGACGCTATGCCATAAGGTGCTCATCAATCTTTTGGTTGGGTGCGAGTCCTGTCACCCCTCTGACGGATGCATAGTGCCTGATCCAACCATTGACTGACACACTTCGCTTTGCCTCTGGGTGATTACTCCATCTTTTTATTCCTCTCTCTTCTTATCCATGTGGAAACGGCGATGTATCCGTTACCCGCGCCGGCTATCAAGCTTGGAAGGCATGTTGACCTTCCTTGTCCAAGAGCAGGGGGAGCAATTTTCTAAAGATTTCTACTTAGGAGGATCTCTGTAGGAAGATATTAGTGGCTTCTTATAACCAGGCAAAGCCTATCAGTAACAGCGATGAAGAATAGCTTAGGGATGCGAGAACGGAAAGAGAAATGTGTGATTTTCTCGAAGACCAGGTACATGGGGATTGACCTTCACCTGGGTAAAATCCGATTTTCAGACCTTGTAAAAGGGTCGTCACAAAAGCTTGTGAAATTTTTAACCGCTGAAGCTAGATCATCAACGCGGACAGCTTCAACTTTGGAGCTACTCTCGCTCGAGTGCCGACTTGGTCATTGTGGTCAAATCTGTGAGTACCGTTGTGCCATGTGCTAACTTTCGATTCTGACAGCCTTCATTCAAACCAGTAGAGGCGCCTCGATTCGATAACAAAAAATACTAGATGAGTCCGCTGATAGGTCCTGGTGTAGGACGAGGTGGGATCCAGCGATAGTTAATCTACGCATGGGGGACCAGTAACGATGCCAGGATCCCGTCAATGCAGGGGAGCAGATCCCTACTGTTGAAGTTCCTCCATCCAGGACCATCTACGCCCATATCGACTTCGAAGGAAATCTCCTTTCCGGAGGAGATTCTTGCGACTTGCTTGCACAGAACGCCCCAGCTTTGACTTCGCGTTGAACTCCACGGATGACTTCCATAGGATAGAAAGTCGAGAGATATGGATTCGAGGATGTTTGGGGTTGGAATGGTGGAGATTACCGCTGCGATGTCGTTCACAACCAGAGATCGCTGGGGGTCAAACTCGGAGATCATGGCTCTCAGGCTGAATCGTCGAAGATTCGATAGCTTGCCAAGGTTCAAGAAACCTGATAGAGGGATGTATACATCTGGGCAGCAGAATCAACGATACCGTTTTTAAATGCCAAAACTCATAGAAACAGACCTTGCGATACGACCTTGTAATTGGTCAAAAGGATCTCTTCTAAACTCGTGTGCGCTTGATCAAGTATTGCTTGTGCGTGCGCCATCCCCTTGCTTTCCTCTGGGCACATTTTGAACGACTTGAGTGCACTGAGAGAGATGTGCCGGTGCAAAGGACTTGATTTCGAAGCCTTCACGATATGTCGAGTCGCTCGGTGAGCGTCTCCAATGTCAAGTTCTTCGAGCTCTGGAGCACATGCCTCATCCACTCCAGTGAACCTCTGCATAGATTTGGCCTTCTTTGAAGTGACGACGTCAACTGAACTGAGCCCCAAGCGTCGCAAACACGAACACATGCGCAGTGCTTGTAGAGGAAATTCCGTAACGCGATGCAAGTCAAGCTCGACGAGTGATGAAGAAAGGAACGTCGATCCGAGCCACTCTACGAGCAAGGCTGGATCTTCAAAGGACAGAAGGGGTCCACTCCCTCCCAGCTTCAAGGAGTTGACAGGCCGAGAAGATTGAGAGAGTGCTTGAACAATCTTCATGAAATTTGTGTCCTTGAAGATCCACGAATTCCACGGTTGGATGAACATGATAGAGAGCCGACGAACGTGGCCAGGAATGGTTGGATCTCTTTCAAAGATCTCGCATAGGGCTGCTAGCTTGGATGCAGGTCCGAGTTCAATCTTGAGCGCCTCAAATAGGTAGACGTGGCAAGGACCTCCAAATGCCCGTGCAGTGAGCGATAGGTTGCACAGGTCTTGGGTATCGAAGGCCAGAAATTTGACCCAGCCGGCGATTTGAAGGATAAGCTCAGCGGAGAGCTTTTCAATTGGTGATGAAGGCATAACGCGAGAGTTATTGACAAATCGAGGAGGGAAAACGAGGTCATGGCGATTGGGCGAGCCTGACCCTGACTTTTATGTGGGTCCAATCAAGTAATCTTCAAGGGCGCTGATGACATACTGCAATTTAAACGACCCATGGCTACCCACAGCGCCTTCGGCGCCTGTGAAGGGCCTCCTTTTGCATCAGGGAAGCCACTGGCTGACAGCTGTTGGCTTTCCAATGTGTGTGTATGCTCTTAGGTGGATGGTGGGGTCCACTTGTGTATATGCGGAACAGCTCAAATTCCTGAGACCCCAAGATGCCATCAACGGTAGCCACACAAATCGGTATTGGGAGGGTGTCCCATCGCGTTCAAGACTGCTCAATGCTCGTGAATCTGTATTCTTGCATTTGATGCTCAACTCTGTGTGGACCTTGGCTCTGTGAGTGTCCCTGTGTACTTGAAATTCAAGGCGACGCCCACCGTCCTATTGAAAGGTATAAGTGCTGCAGGACTAGAGCCTGAAGCCTCAGGCTGGACCCTCGTACTATCTTTACAATCCCTCTCTAACTGAATCATGCGCTGGTCGCTTGTCTTCCAACTCCTTGCTTTCTTCCCTCTCTCTTTCTCAACGGTTATCCGTCTCTGCGTGCCTTGTTATCCCTCTGGATGAACTTTCGTTACGGGACGAACATGTTGGGCTATACGCTCGGGCTCCTGCACGTGTCGTTGCATCGCAGGCCAAGAAGGCCAAATTCACGGTGTCGGCCTCAACGTGCCTAGTCAACAGTACCGAAAGATCGTCACGCAGAACCGAAAGAAGTACACTTTTACGGGCTCCAATGACAAGGTCACCCGTCCTGACGCCTCGGGCGGTGTTCAACGTCGGAAAATGCAGGTAGATCCTTGAGCTATGCGTTTCGAACTAATTCATATTTATACTCGCCCTTCTACATAGACCACATCTTCGAGAAGCAAATGGCCTTGAATATAAGTAGGTTTTCCTCCCCCGTTGCAGTTTGATCGAATTGATAACGATGAAATGTAGGAAACTGAACAAGAACCTGAGGAATAAGGTTACTCGGATTATGCATCGCCCAAGTAATCTGGCTTTAGTTCCTCCACGGGACAATCGCGGGGTAAGTAGAAAGATATCCCGAAATTGTAGCATTTATTAATGGGAGGGCGGTCTCTGACAGAAAGGACAACTTGTTGTTAAGTGGGCGATGAAAGGAAAACGGATCAAGCCTAACCCCTCCCGTAATGCATACATATACGCGACCTATTCTTCGGCCAAAAGCACCGCAAATAAACTGGATCGGGTTTATTCAAAGGTATGTAAGCTTTAAAATCGGCTAGCGTCCTTGCGATCGTACGACTAAATTTCGGCGTTTGGGATCCTCAAACAAGGACGATGGCGGTCAAAGCAAAGGAATATCTGAAAGACACCATTAGGGATAGTGGATTAATGGCTGGACTTCCAAGTCCTCCTACATCGGTCTCTGCGGCTGGGAGTAGCAGTAATAGTGGTTCAAATGGCGGGTCCACTGGCTCTTCCTCTCCTCCACCGTCCAGCGCTTAGCCTGTCAGCTTCCTGTACATACACCGGCAGTTTCAGTATGAATCGGAAAACGTTCAAGTATCTGCTGACGCTGAAGCTTTGAATCTAATTAGCCACCCTAGCAGCCTAGTGCTGACCGCAGCGTGTAAGGGGTGGTCGCTAGGTGCCTTTCTTTGGCGATGAGGGTTAGGTTGCCCGTGCTTCCTGCAGACAGGTTCGAGTTGGAGATGAGTATGGACAGTGCAGGATTGAGCCGGTCAAGCTGTGGCGACCTTCACTTTATTAGACAGCCCATCGGTGACAGCCTGCGCCCCTCATTTGCGAACTTTGGTGTCGTTGTTTATCGTAGGTATATATTCGAAATCTACGAATGTCTGAAACTATGTATTGGCTGCTTCCATACACTCCAGGTCAATTCCAACTATAGTATCATTAATAAACCTCGCTTTATTGCTTATCTTGTGCTGCAGACAGCTGGCAAAAGCACACGTTTCTTCTCCAGAAACGCCAGTTCGTCCATTGTGCGACCTAGCGGTGACGCGAGCCAGTAGATTGAGAACATTCAATCGTTACTTCCCGTTGAATTTTGCTTTTTTCATTCGGACCAAAGGGTTTCTATGCTACTATTTATGGTGTAATGAGCTGTAATTCACATGTCCATGAGGAGCGAGTGCTCTACGGAAGTAAGTGTCCATGTATAGATACAAGTCGCAACGAGAATCCGTTGCGCTGCCTGGCGCTTCGCTCGGACCATACGCCGCGATCCTCAGTTCGAGTGTCATATCCCTTCCCAACGAGATTCTAGCAATCTCCTCCACCACAGTCAACCAACGTTGACTTCGAGTTGAAGGCCAAGGTGGTTCTCCAAATGATGTGATTTGGAGAGTAATGAGGTTGACTACGTTGGCGGATGCTGAGATGGTTGAGAGGACGCCGGCGATGTCAGGCGCGACATTTTCATAGCCAGAACCGGTCTCATAGATCGGGAGTATCATCGTAAATCGCCGAAGATATTTGAGTTTTTTGAGATCCAGAAATCCTGAAAATGCGGGGTACGTGGCTTTCAGGGGCGATTTAGCAATTGTTGAAACGTTCTGAGGGATAAAAGGAGCAACTGAAGACTTACATTTGCTGAATGGGGGCATGTTGGAAAGTCCTACGTCCTCCAGGGTGGAGTAGTTTTCGTTGATGAGGGCTTGGATTAGAGAAAGTCGTTCGTGGTCCCGAGCATGGCCCCGAAGGACAGGTAATTTATTGAGAGAGGCAAATTGGTATTGACCCCAACTGGCCGCGAGCATGGTTCGAACGGCTTCGTGTGAGTTGTGGTATTTCAACTCCTCCAGCTCTGGCCTGGGGCCGGTCTGGACCGTCATTTCCGATGAACGTGTTCCCTTGTTGTCCATGCTGAGCTGTGGAGAGCCCACCGTGTCAAACCGTACTGATCGTAGATTCTGAAAGGCCCGCAGGGTTCTAAGAGGAAAGTTGTTGACAGAAGAGACATGCAATTTAACAAGGTCGGCCGCGAAGAAGGAATTTGTTATCCAGTGCAAGAAAGATGAAGGACTCTTGAGGCGTCCGGAGAGTTTGAAGAGAGTAAGGGGTCGAGGAGCAATACTGAGGATGTGTATGATATTGTTGAACCTTGGTTCATTACCTAGCCAAACGTCCTGTGGTGCGCCTCCATGGGCTCCCCGCACCTCGAGCCCACGAACATAGCAAGCCATGGTGGGGTCTGTTCCAAGGACATTCCAACAGAGGCGGAGACTCCTATGTCGGAAAAATCTAAACCGGCTTACAAGGTCCGGGGGTTTGTAAGTAAATTCCGGCCCTTGCAAGCCGCCTTACAAGTCCATCGTAAGGGCTGATTAGATATGATAGCAACGATCTAATCTCGTAACATCAGAAGCGGCGGCCATAAGGTCCTCGGTGATTGTAAGGCCCTAATAATCACAATAACCGAGGCCATCACGCGCGGGAGTGTGTTACGATTTACCCACGTCCTTTTTCCTTCATTCCCTCTCAACTCCCTGGTGTCAGAATCACGCCCAGCGAGGGCCATTGTATTTGGGTGCGCTATGCCTCCTTCGCGTCCACCGTCAAGCAAGGTGCCATGCGAGAACTGCGGCGAGGAGTTCTATGCTCGCGGGATGAAGACCCACCTCGAATCATGCAAACCCGTGAAAGAGCCCGTTCCTGGTGCACCTGGCTCCAAAAGAAGAAAGGCTGGTAAAGCTCTGCAAGGTTTCAAGGCTCACCTTGGACGTGGTGAGTAGTTGCAACCCATCTAGCTGAATTCTGTCTCATCGTAGCTACCATGATAATAGGACCTGAAGCAGCCTCGGGATCGGGTCCTCGAATTCGCACCAGAATGGAAGGAAGCGCTGGTCTGACAGGTGATCTCCTCGATCAGGGCTCGGAACCCCCAGGTGCGACCGGGGACGAGCATTCAATGCCAGGTCCTTCCAACTTCCCTTCGGATGTGTTTGTGGGCAGTTATGCGGTACTGGATCAGGATGGCTTCAATGTCGTGCAAGCTGGTAAGTCACCTTTGTTTTTGTTTTGCTCGTCTCTGACTTCTCGACTCCCACTCTTTGCACAACCAGCAGCAGACCAACAATCCCCTACACCAGAGCATTCCGGGTCATCAGCCGATGGGGGGATGCCCGAGGCTTTCCGTCTGGCTCACGCCCACGAGGACCTTCAGCGCTCGCCTATCACGGACGACATTATGGTGCAGGCCCATCCAGCAGCAAAGCAGCGGCCACTCTACCACCCCTACGAAAACTACAAATCTTCCCTTCCTTCGCCTTCCCCAGCCTACGACAACAAACGGTGGCGATCTCCTTGGTCTCCCTTCCGATACCGGCTCGACTTCCAGCTCGCTGAATTCATGAGGCAGAGAAATTTCAATTCCACTGATATGGACGACCTCCTCATGATCGTTGGGAGCATTGCGCGGACACCAGCCAAATACAGTCTAGTAGATGCGCAGCATGTGACAGAGACTTGGAAGGCATCCGCAAAAGATCGTAATACCCGTGTACGCTTATATTCTCCTTCCTTTGTTGTAGAAGCACGTTAACCTGTTGTATGTTGTTGTAATATCATGTATAGATGGAAAAAAAAAACTCTCACCCTCACCTACCAGAAAGAAGAGTGCAAATTCGACGTCTGGTCATTCGACCTCTGGGAATGGGCGCTCCAGCTCCTCCGTGACCCCTTCTACGTCAGCCAAATGCGCTGGCATGCGTTGAGGCTCTTCCGCCATAACGGGCAGACGTTTGAGAGGTTTATCAATGAACCGTGGACCGCCAACTACTGGTGGCAAGTACAGGTGCGTTCTTTTGCATTCGCGTGGCTTGCCGTCGATGCTGAGGACATCTAGGACAAACTCCCAGAGGGTGGTGTCCCTTTTTGTATCATCTTATATGCAGACAAGACGAAACTCTCAACGTTGGGAACAGCCAAGGGCTATCCTGTCTATGCACGCGACGCCAACCTTCCCATTGAGATCCGCAACAGCGACGGATTGGCAGGAGGTCGCATGGTTGCTCTTCTTCCAATTGTAGGTACAGACGTGCTTGCTGGTGTGAATATGTGTATAGCTGACGACTTCGAACTACCAATAGGTCCCAGAAGATGCCGACAAGACCGGGAAAACATCATTCGTGAACTTCAAGCACCTGGTGTGGCATGAATCCTTTAGGACGATGATGAAGAAGCTCGAGATGTACGCCGAAAATGGGTGCAAAGTGGAATGCGGTGACGGAATCACTCGCCTAATCTTTCCTATTATCATCATTCTCTCCGCCGATTACGAAGAACAGTAAGCGCCTTGGCAGCATCAGTGTCGCAAGTTGCGCTACAAAGACTGACCTTGGTTCCAGGTGTGTCATGGCCAATACTCGTGGTGGTCTAAGCTCTTACCCTTGCCCCGTGTGTTTGGTGCCCAAATCAGAGCAGTCAGTCGTGTCTGTTTCCCATCCCCCACGGACAACCGAAGACCACAAGGCCATGTACGACGCTGCTGTATCTAAAACGGCCGAAGCACGAGAAGTTGCCTTCCAAGGAAAAGGACTGCGATTCGTTGTGGTACGTCCTTTTATTTGAGGATCTGGTACTCAGTCGTGGTACTCAGATTTTGTTTCAGAATGTCTTCTGGTACATGGCTCGCACCGACATTTACAAAGCACTATGCTGGGATCGGCTCCATGCATATCACGGCGGACTCTTCAGCCATCACATCCTTAAAGAGTTTCTTGATCTCCTCGATTCGGTTGATGTCTCAAAACGGGAGATGCGAAAGACCGTGGAACGACAGTGAGTCTTCTGCTTTGGTTGCATAACTTGATATTCACCTGCCAAAGGCTTGCCTTGTTCCCCACCTGGCGCGATCTCAATCACTTCAAGGAGCTTGCCAAGATAATGGAGTTCTCTGATGGAAGGAAATACGAAGATCTGTCAAAGGTGAGCAGCTGATTGTCGTTACCATTATAAATCGAGATGCTTAAATGGAATCAAACTCCCCAGGTCATCATCTTCGCCTCACACAATGCTCTGGAAGCGTCGGTCATAGGCTCACGCCGAGGCTTCCATCTCCTTCGCCTCACACGGGCTTACCTCAATCTTGATATGTATGCCTCCCTTCGCAACCACACTGAAACTACAATCCGGAATGGCAGGAAAGCACTTTTAAAGTGGGAAGAGATGCTGAAGGTGTGTCGTTGTCTTTTCCATCCTTGCAACATCCCCTCATATACTCTAGGCATACATGCCGCACAGCGAGCTAAAGGAAACATGGAATTTCCCCAAGGCGCATTCGCATGCACACCTATTTGACGACATCGAGGCGAAGGGGGTCACACGCAATTCCAACACGAAACCAAATGAACAGCTCCATGGATATCTGAAGGAGTACTACCGAAACACAAACTTTAAGAATGTCAACGCTCAGGTGTGTTACATGCTTTGTGGTCCGCCCCAGTGATATGTCTACTGACCCGGACCTGTGTAGATGGCCGCGTTCCACTCCTATGACCTGGCCGCCGCCATCATTTCTGAGAATATTGAGCGGTTCGATGCATTCCAAGCATCCACACGCCCCGAAGACGACGAGGATGAAGACACTGAAGGTCAGTCTTGTCCCGTGTAATGGTCAGCAGACGTGATGGCTAATCACTTCCAACAGTCGGCTTACGCCACTTGACTGTTGGCTCGCCTCTGCCTGAATCCATCTCTCTCAACAAAGTCTTCAAGCACGTTCCTGAGGCCCTCCGTGGAGCTCTTGTGCCTTCTAACCTTCGAAAAAAGGTTCAGAAGTGCCTCAAGTCTTCGACAAACGAATCCCACCATCAACTCACCATTTCCGATGAAACCCTGGTAATCGGCCCTATCCTTTCCCTCAGACTTTGAGTACTAATCACAATCTGCTAGGTCAAGGTCTACCGATATGCGAAGGTGAATTATGAATCATTGGAGGACTCGACGGTGGCCACAGACTTTTTACGGATGAACCCAAACTTTCACGGCAATGAACGGTATGATAGTTGCCTCCTTTCGGCTCCTGACGGCCAAGTCTTTGCCAAAATGGTTGCGATTCTTGGCGTCAGTGTTGGTGATACAGAAGTTCTTCTGGCGGTTCTCATTCCCTATGACGAAACCCTTGGAGAGAGTGCTGGTGCAGTCACCAGAGCCAAACGAGAGCGAGACGAGGCCTTGGAATTCGTTCGGGTCAGGGCACGCTCTCCGTCTGCGGCTGTGGTTGTATTTGCAGAGCAACTCATCCGAGGTGCACTTCTGGTTGAAGATTTCTCCAGTACAACCAGCGGGAAGGATCATTTGGTGGTTGACGTTGTAGACGCGGATATGTGGTTACGGATGCAGCGTGACCATCATCTACTTGCTACCAACATCAAATGGTAGGACTCGGGCCTTATCTGCTTGATTGGTGAGTCTTTCTCGTTGCCGCCTGTCATGCTCATACTGACTTCCACGCAGATTGCATACTCTCAATATATCGGTCTCGGTCTCAATTCCATGTTGTACCACTTTCGTTACCTTCTTGAATGACATTTATCGGATGGAAGTATGTGCCAGCACAAGTGTTCTGACAATATCCACGGCCGAAGCCGGTCATGAGGTTGGCTCGTTATCGATCACCACATTTATTTATCTATTGGCTATCTGCCCATTCAAGGATTCATCCAGCATCAAACGGGTCTCGATTCTGGAACCCTTCCTTGCGTTTTCCCCTACAAGTCTGGGTTCCGAAAGTCGGTCCACACTCCTGTGAGTACGTTCATTTGCTATCTATCTCTTTGATTTCCATTCTGAGCTTCAGACCTCTTCATCAAGCTCAATCGACTGTTAGAATGACTCGCCATAGGAAGACTGGTCCCTTACCTCCTCCTGCCCAACCCGTGCCCGAGATTCCAGAGGATTCTGATGAGGGTGATGTTGACGAGGAAGTGGCTGAATGCCTCAAGAATGTTTCTGGCGCTCTGAAGAGCACTGATGTGGTGGTTCTGCGTGAGGTATGCCTTCCATGGTTATTTTGATTGTGATCCCGATTAATGGCTGGTGGCTTTTTATGCAGGTCTTGAAAATCGCCCAAGCAATGATTATTAGCCTTCAGGACCAGCGCGATGAGGCCAGGGAAGAAAGTGCTGAGTATGAGGCTCAGCTCGTTTCCATCCACGCATACCGGCGCAGGGCTCGTATGTTGACCAACCAGACGAAGGTTCAGCACGATCTTGACAACGACATCAATGCCATGATCCCTGAGAAGGTTAAGTTGGTCGGTGATGCCCTCGACATGGAGCAGAGGAAAGCCGCTTATGTCTGGATATTCTTTTGGTGCTTCTCGACTCCACCTTCCCTTCTCAAAACACCACGTCCAGAATTTGAATGGGACGATGTCGGTGTGCGCTACGCATCCCCCGAGAACGAGATTGCCGCACTTACGGCTGAGCTCTATGCTGCTCTTCCTACATCTCTTCACAAGCATGTACAATTCCAAGACGAGGCATTCAAGAAACTGGTGAGCCGATAGCATTCCGAGTTGGTCGATCCAATGCAGCACTGACGCCCTTGCTTGTGTCCAGTTCAAGGTGTCATGTGACAGCTTACGATCAAACACAGTCAAGCGGTTACGAGGGTGCTCCTCTGTCATCTATACAAGCATTGCCCCTCTCTTTGATTCCCAGCGTGCAAAACTAAAGGCGGCAGGAGAGTGGCCGAACACCGCAGCGGAGCAGGGACCACTTACCTACTCCCAGACACTTTTCGAGCGACTTTATGATCGATCAAAGGTCCCAGTATTTGAAACTCTGCTGGGCTTCAACGCCAACAAGAACGTTAGCAAGGGTAAAGAAGGCAAACGGTATGCCCGATGGGCTCCGATCTTGTATTTGGACCCTGTGAAGCCCGTAACATCCGGGCTGTTTCGAAACCCGGTTCTACTGAAGGTGCATTGTATATTTCGTCTCTGAAAAACCTCATCCAACTGACCTTGTTCTTTACACTGCTAGATTGGATGTGTAATGATGTATGGCCCTTCCGCAGTGTCTGGGGATCCAGCGCTATGCAAATTCGACACCCGAAATCCTCTCGACAAGATCGATCTTCTTACTACCCCCGGGCCTTATCTCTCTCTGTGCCCTCCAGGTCTGTTTCTATCTCCGCTTCATAGAACCAGCATCCATACTAACTGCTCCAATGGGTAAACCTTGCATTTATTATTAGGCACGCTTTCATCTGACAAGCGACATCACCTTCCCCAACTACACCTTGGGCGGCAACACCAAGATCAACTATCTTGGAGACTTCAATGCATACAAGAAGTATCTGATAACGTACTGGGACACCTCAGGCGTCAAGAGCCTCGTCAATTACTGGAACAGCCAGCTCTTCCCCCACCACGCCAAAGTCAGAAGGACATTGGCCGGTTCAGCACAGGGAAATCATGGTGACGAGCCCACAGGTACAAGCCGTGCGATGCAGAGTGACTCCGAGTCCGAGCCTGAACCCTTTGAAGCCCCTATGGACGGCTCAGGTATGTCTGCACTTTGTATATCCACATACATATTCTCAATTGGCAAGCCTTAGATGAGCGGCCAGAGTCACCAGAACTGGAGGAGTGGGCCGAGGAATTACTGGCCGAAACATCTGCCTTTATCAACCCGTCCGGCAGCAGTGATTTTGAGGAGGAATTCGACGACGAATTCCCTCCCAACAATGGCCCTACTGCTACTCCTCGCAGCGAGGATCCTGGTACATCTACAGGCTCTGCGGTACACCACACCCTTCCCGCAATCCAAATCCCTGCGAGGAAGGACAACACCGCATTGCTTATCGCTGCTGCTTCTCCCAGAAGGCATAAAACTCCGGGCATCGACAAAGCTCCCATCCCCTTATTGGGGTTTCAGCCGGGGATCATCCTACCTGGCTTGCGCGACACCAGATCACCATCCATTGCAACTGCTCGATCACTTCCATCTGTGCCTAAGGGCAAGGGAAAACAGATCGTGATTGGCGACGACGACGACATCGACATCAGCGGCGCTGATGGCAGCAATAGCCCCTCCACCCCTTCCTTCACAGCAGCCCCGAAATCGGACACGCCTCCAGTGAAGAAGAAGAAAAAGACATTCCGTCAGGTGGTTCATACGATCGAAGTTGAAGAGACGGATGATGAAGATGGCCACGACGACAACATCCATCACCCCCCACCACCGCAACAACCAAAGACCTTGATGCCGGCTTTACGCTCATTGGAAAGTCAGAAGACTCGGCCATCGTCAGGCACTCGCACGGACTCTACAGATGCCACAGGCCCAGATATCTCCACCTCTCGAGCATCCAGCACACGACCAAAACCCCGCCCAGTAGGGGCCGGCAAGAAGGCCTTGGCAACTCAGGTCCAAGAGCCAGTAGCCGAGGCCGAGGTGGAGGATTTGGCTGGTGGAATTCAAGCCGTTGAACTCGCACCTCGGGCGAAGAAAACAAAAGCCAAAGCCACAGCTCAGGCAACACGAAAGTCACCGAGAACTTGAAATTTCATGACGTTCCACTCAATCCCCTCTCCCCGCTGCTGGTGAGTACTATTACCCCACACATATTTGGCTTGTATCTAATTCATTTTAGTAGGTACTTTACTGGACCTTCTATCGCCTCTCGACTCTTCAACCGTCGGTCATCTGCCTACTGCTGTTCAAATTACCGCACTCCACGGTGATGTGGCGGCTGTCGTGATATTTATAGCTCACTTTGTATGACATTCGTGGATTTTTTGGTTAGAATTGAGCATGTGAATGTATCTAATCATCGAGAATGGACGGTGCGTACAAGCAGAGGTCACTGTGAACCGGAGGGTAACCCGGCTTATGACCAGTGCCGCCTCCTTGTAAGGGGCGTGGTCCTTGGATATATTAACCCGGGCCTTTCATCTAATATCGGCGCTTTGCCCTAGCGGTAGCTATGCACCGCAACGTAAGGGTAGGCTAAGACCTCTAGAGTTCGAACCTGCCCTTGTGTACTATATATCTTGTCCTTGTATCAATACTGTACCCTTGTAATACGATTGAAGTGTAAACTGTACCCTGTATCTAGACTGAAACCGTCGCAACATTTGTAGAGAGACACCTGTAACTCGTATTCAAATTGTAACAACGTTTGTGTAGGGTCACCTTTAATGTAAACCACCTTCTCTAACTTGTAGTAAAATGTCACGCAGTTTCGCTTAACCAAGTCCGTTTACTAAGTCATTAATTTGTAGTAACACAGCGTCGAAAACGTAGTACTATTTCACACCGTTTCTAATGAAACGGTGACGCTCTTTGCTATGAGGCCCGTGCCATCTTATAAGCCCCCCTACCTTACAACCTCCTTGCAAGGCCTCTTATGAGATGAGCCCCACGCCCTGATACGATTTACTCTATATCTTATCGTGCTCTATAAGGCAAGTCGCCCCTAACACCCCTGGCAGCAGTAATAAACCCCTTTGGGTTTTTCCGACATAGGCTGTGCCATATCCAAGGACACAGTTTCAAAAAGGATCGCCCGACAGCGATCGCGGAACGATCTGTCGCATTGTAAGAGGCTCTGGAGGTCTTTCTTGCCACCCAAGATGGCAACCCAGTCGACAATTTCGCCTATGAGTTCGGGTGAAAGGGAAGATATGGGATGTCCAAGCATAGTTATGTTGACGGTTGAGGTCTGAAGAGTCGACTAGGCAAAACCCGTTCTTCGACATGGAAGAGCGGTGATAGGGTGACCGAAGGATCTTCCAGGCCATGTGACGCAAATGTCATCTCTTTGAGCGACGTCGCTTCCGTCAAACCACTTTAAAGAAAGGATAGTTCGTTTCATGTCAGTCATCACCTATCATAGCATGGCATCGTCCAGCTTAGGCACTGAATATTCAGGTGAGAATAGTGATGCCTCGTCCTGGAAACTGCTTGCTACTTACAACGACGGCAAGGCCCGATCATGCATTTGGGAATGCCATCGTCGGAATAACTCCGAAATCGGCAAAGTACATATGTACTGTACGTCACAAAAATCCCCTTGCGTTTCGACTAGTCTAGTGAAACTCGGGAGTTACGTTTTTCAGTGGCGTTTTCAATACCGAACTACACCGTCACGTTCTTCCTTTCGCTCCCCCATCCCCGTATCATCGCTTTCCTCTCCGCCAATCTGGAGCTACTAGAGGCAAGACTATTGAGATGAAGATGAGAGAGGCGTTCGAAGAGGCTGGGCTCACAGAGGCAGACATTCAGTACAAACTGATCTACCTCGTCGGGATATGGGTTGAAGCAGTGCTTTATGGTATGTAGTTGAATACTACCCTTAAGTTGGAAGCTCATTTCTTCTGAAAGGGGGATACCTATGCCTCTTCGCCGCAGCGCTCCCCATTCTCCTTCGACACAGTGAACGCAAGATGGTTTCATCTACCGTCTTTTTAATAGGCAATTTCTTTATGTTCATCCTCATCTCGCTTCACAGCGGTCAGTTCTCATGTTCCCTCTCTCCATTAGTCCAATTTTTTGCATGGCTCACTGCTCTCTACTCCCCCAGGTCTTATCGTTTTCCAGTCTGTCGTCGCGTTTGCATACCAGACGGACATTTATGGGCCAATTCGAGTCGTGAATGACATGGGCTACTGGGCGAGCTATACCTCACCATTTCTCGCGGCAGCGATATTCATGACTGGGGACATCCTTGTGGTACGTCAGCCTTCCCCCGAAGCTTTCCAAATCGGTGCGACACTAAATGTCACATGGGCATTTAGATATATAGGTGTTTTTTAATCTGGCAACGCAACTACTGGGTCATCCTCGTCCCCGTAATTCTTGCCCTCGTATCCACGAGTGAGATTCCTCCTCCTCTTCTCTCTCTAGAATAGAGCCAACACTCAAACTGAATCCAAGGCCTGCACCTTGCAACCCTCGGCTACTCCCACAACCTATCCGTGCCGGCCATCGTCGTTCAAAGCTGGCCTCTAATCACCGCCCCCTACATCTGCTATACCCTGCAAACGGCGTTTACCACCTCCCTCATCGTCTACAAGATCTACTCCCAGTATCGTCGGACAAGGGAAGTTGGCTTGGTCGCTGTCCACACACCCAACCTGCTTCTCATCATCCGCATTATCGTGGAGAGTGCGGTGATTTATACAGCAGGGATGCTCGTTATGGTTGTACTGCTTGCAACGGATCACCCTGCGAGGTTGACTCTTCACTCGCTTATGATACCCATAACAGGTACGTGTACCTCGCTGCTGAGCTGGAGCTTCAGAGTGGTTAAATGAACTGACCCGTCGGAATATAGGAATCGTATTCGTACTCATGGCCCTTCGTACCCACTTTGTGCGGGAAGAGGCGAAGAGGACGCCAGCTTCACCCTCTCTTTTGCCACACTGGCATTTTAACGAGCCAAACAGTATAGATTCTCGTACTGAACCTGCAGCTGACGAAGGTCAGCGTCCTCCAGGAACCCTTCCACCAATACTCCCCACCGACAAACGCCAACCAACATCGCCTCTATTGGAGGCAACATGATACTCATTTAGTCTCCTCGGGCCCTGGGCTTGAGTGCTCTACTAGTAGATTCTGCTGCTATGCAAGCACATCCCGTAAACATGTTGCTATTGACGGCTACAGCTATCCTATCGATGCAACCCTGCCGAACACGTTACGTATGGTGAACTGAACGGTACTTTACGTGTGCATGAGGAGCGAGGGCCCTCTGGAAGATGTCGTCAATGTAGCAGTACAAATTGCTACGAGATTCCAGTGTTACATTTGGCCCGAAGGCCGACATCTTCACCTCGAACGTCAGAGGTCTTCCCGACGACAACCGACGTATCTCGTCGCTCACGTCCAACCAATTCTGCCTGCGAGTCGATGGCCAAGGTGGAATTCCGAATGACTTGATACAGAGGGAGATAAAGACGACTTTGTTAGACTCTGGGATGGTTGAGAGGACGATGGCGATGTCAGTTGCAACATCGTCACGACCAACAGTCCCCTCTGCAATCGGCGCTGTTGCGGTGAATCGCCGCAACTCTTCGAGCTTTCCAAGGCTCAGAAAACCTGACAGAGGGAGATGGGTAACTATTCAAAGAGTCAACGCGTGCTCGAGTTTGCTGGGGAAAGCGAAGACGTACATCCTTGAGATTGTGGGGTGATAGAAACCGACAGGTCCTCCAGAGTGGTGAAGCTTTGGTTAATCAACACTTGAGCCTGAGCCATTGTTTCTTGCTCTTGATCGTGGCAGTGGAGAATGCGTAGCTTTTGAAGAAATGTGTATTGGTTTTCAACCGTCGAACGACTGGCCTCGAGCAGGAGTCGAACGACGTTGTATGAGCTTCGATATCTGAAATCCTCAAGCTGCGGAGTGAGCTTGATCAATCCGGATAACGATGACTCTTCATCGAATTCGTACATCACTGAATTCACCAAGTCGAAGTCCAAGGATCGTAGGTTTGGAAAGGCCCCAAGGATTGCAAGAGGAAAGTTCTCGACTGAGGAGATCTGTAAGGCAACGAGGGCTGATGAGAAGAAGGCATTTGTTATCCAGCGGGCGAAGGATTCAGGATTTCCAAGGCGCCCAGAGAGTTTAAACGACGAAAGAGGCCGAGGAGAAGTACTGAGGGTCTGTATGATGTTGTCAAAGTCGGGCTGGCTGCCTGACCACACGTCTTGCGGCTTGATCCCAGAAGCTCTCTGCAGCTTGAGCTCACGGATGTAGGGAATCAAATTTGGGCTGTGGTCGAGTATGCTCCGACAGATTTGGAGACCTTTTGGTTGTGCGACTGTCACGGCGAGAGTTTTGAAAAGGATTGCACGGCAGCGGTTACTGAATGACCGGTCGGCTGCGAAGAGGCTCTGGATGTCCTTTTTGTCGCCTAAGAGGTCGACATAGTTGACAATCTCGTCTATGAGCTCGGTGGAGAGCGTGGAAATTGGATACCCAAGCATCGTGGTGGTAGTTGGTCAAGTCACAGACGACCGTCACCAATATGAGAAGGTGTCGACGGGTTATGGAAAGGCGCTTCCGAGCTTCCGAGCTTCCGAGTCATAAGTAGCAGAATCGTGTTGATGGGGGTAGCTTTCTCGCGGAGATTAAATCTACCTCAAGTATCGCTCACTGTTTTGCTGCCCCACCTTAGGCTCTCTAAACAGGCTTTGGAACGGTATTAGAGAGGTTGCGCCACAGCGCCCTGGCGCTTTTGGACATTGCGCAAATCGATGGTTGGGCGCTGATGCGCCGGTGGAGCTGGTACCCCTGGCGCTATTCCACGAGTAGTGAAATTGTGACATTCCCGGTGAGCCGCGATAGCTAGAAGGTGCGGGTTTGAGCGTAGTGTTGAGCAGAGGCATCGAAAGGATTCGGTGGTATCAAAAACAGGAATTTCCCCCGAATTCCTCAGCGACCTAATTTATAATCTGCGCAACGCAGGAAAGCGCGAAGGCGCTGCTGCGCAAACTCTCTATTTTCGTTGCCTCCAACCGATTTGCGTGGTGTGTGAAGGCATCAAGTTGTGCTCTGTAGCTTATTGATCTTACCGTCGGTCGTCTTCTTAAATTCGCTTAAACGGCCAATAACCCAATACACTCCGGCGCCGGTGTATATGAGCTTTTCTCCAAGTTACACTTGACCTCAAAACCGCACCCGCTGCAGCTCCGTCGCGGTTGGGATATTTACGGGCATTCGTTCCATTATCTGGCCTGCTAAACCAATGTCTCCCTAACTCTCTACCTTCGGCGACATTGCGTCCTATAAGGCAATTGCTCAAGGCTTGGCTCAACGCCTAATTTGAACGCGTGCCTCTGCTTTTCCCATCTCTTGAAGCATTCGCTCTTTTTGGAAACCTTTCCGCCCTCCTAGCTGATCTCCCATGCTCCCCCATTCGTGTCCTCAGTCTTGATATGGCAAGTAAACCGATTTCAAAGTCAACTTACTTACCCGCTTTTGCTTGTCAAATTTCCTTCGTCAGGAACCAACACCTATACCTCTACGAGCGCCAAGCAAGAACAGGGACGTGACTTCTTTCGACCTTTTTGGCACACTTATGCGGGCTGCAGACACGTTTGCTCCGATTCTATCCGCCGTAAGTAACGCCATTTTTGTCAAAGGCTTGTTTGATATCATTCATTCAGTCGAATGTCAGTTTCCATTGTCATGGTGTATCAAGCGGTACCGTACATGTCCATCACCAAGTTCACGAGAGAACGATGCATCCAAGTCCGAGTACCAATTCCGATGAGGCGCCGGTGTTGCGAATCTTTCCTGTGCCCATATCTCTACCTCAAGCATCATGCCCCTGTCCCCGGAAATCCTCTTGATCTGGTCGAACACGACCAACCAGTCTTGAAGGAGAATCGAAGGCCACCAAGAAGGGGCTGCTGATTTAATGCAGATTGAGACCATTTCCAGGGTATGATTGGGCACGGGGATGGTTGAGAGGACGCCAGCAATATCTGAAGTTGCTAGTCCTTCTTCGTTGGAGGCCAGAATCTTTCCGCACATAATTGAAAATCGTAATCGCTGAAGGTGGTGGAGTTTTTCAAGCCTCAGAGTGCCCGACAACGGAACGTATGTATCTACCAGACAAATGGATGCATCGTCAATGTTAATCCAGTCATAAAGGAAAAGCAAAGACACACATCGATACCGTGGATACTTGTTCGCCACCTCCAACTCTTCCAAAGTGGAGCATGTATGACTTATAAGCCCTTGAACGAGACCTACTCCCCTGTGGTCTTCAGCGTGACCTCGCATGACGCGTAGATTCTTCAAGGATACATAAAGCGTTTGTGAGGTTGACTGGTCATCTCTGAAGATTTCCCGAAGCACTTCATATGATCCCCGCCATTCCAGTTCCTCCAGCTCTGGCATGTCCACCGACCAACGCTCTTCGGCCCCCGCTCTGGTGATGTCTTTCTTTTTGAAAAGGCAGTAGTCGAACCGCAAAGACTTGAGATTTCTCAAGGCTCCGAGGGCCCCGAGAGGAAAGTGGACTTGCTCCAAATGCAGCCGAACGATGGAGGTCGAAAGGAAAGACGTTGTCAGCCAATGCGTGAAGGATGTAGGATTGCTAATGTAAAAGATCCCGAGCTTCAAGCTAGCTGGAGGTCGTTGGGTGGCAGCTAGAGCTTGTAAAATGTGGCCGCATTCGGGCTGGGTATCTGACCAGACGTGGAGGGGGTGAGCTCCCCCTTCTCCCTGGAGCTGTAGCTCGCGAACGTAGGAGGCTATCGCAGGGGTTTCCATGAAAATCCTATGACAAAGAGCGAGATTGTTGGGATCTGCAATATTCAGGACCAGTGTTTTGAAGAGAATGGCACGACAGTGATCTCCAAACGACCTGTCGCACCCTAAGAGACTCCAAATATCGTCCTTGGTCCCCAACACTTCAACCCAGCCCACAATCTCGTTGATGAGCTCCTTTGGGAGTGTAGCTAAGGGGTAACCAAGCATAGTTCAGTGAGTGGAGATGGTGTTTGTCGGACAGGTAATAGGCGATAGAGCGACGGATAAGCCAGATCGTCTGTTTAAGCGGAGATCAATCCAACAATGCTTGCTAAGCCTTGTTTACCCCTTGGTTTCCTTAACACCACCTGGACCTGGCACATTCCGGGTTCATCCTCGTTGTTGAAAGCTGAATACTAGATGTACATCGATGCTGGACATTTTTCTTCCTCTCCTTCCGCAGCTATCAGATGATTTGTTCACATCCCGATCCGACTTGTTCCCAAGAGGCCGCCCTGAATAGTTCGTTGTGCTTTCGAAGACTCTTCGCGTTCTATCCTATCCTCGCTCAGTGACATCTCAAGCCCGTTACTTATTCTTTCTTCCCCCATTCATCGGGTACCTCCTCCCTTCTAGATGGTGGTTCTTCAGCGATGGTATTGCCTTACCCTTCTCGCAAGCCTTTCCATTTTCGGTTTCTCGAGGGTGAAATAGCCGATATTAAAGACGGTGAAAACGAAGTCTATTGTCCGTGTTCCTTATATCCCACAAGGGGCAGAGGATGATGTTATGTTTTTGCAAACGTCCTTGATCACAAAGGGTTTCCGAACCACATTTTCGGAGACATGAAAGGCTTTGTGTGCCACTGCCGGAAATGGCGATCACCACCCAACTCAAGCATTTCCGGCAGTGGCAAAGCCATTGTCTCCGAACACGGAAATGCTTCAGGAAATGTCTCGGGCACAAGGCATTTCCTGGACATTTCCTTCTTCACAAAGTCCTCAACTGTCTACTGTGTCCGCTACTTTCATGTCCGTCTTCAATCCAACTCTTCAGGCTCAACCCCCCATTTCTCTCTACGTCTTTCTACTGCATTCCTGCTTTCTCACGGCCTTCTCTTCCTGGAAACTTCCAAGTCTGCACGCATTTCGCTGACGAGAAGTTTTCGAACTGAACAGGTCTAGGTTTTATGCTCCGAGTATCCCTGTTTCCCACACCGAACCGTTCTGTTTCTGCGCGCATGGAGCCTCGTCGGCCACAAGGAATCGAGTATCTGTGGGCACCAAAGAAGCCTGAAAGTGATTGGTGAATTTTGTCAGAACTTTCTCCGAGTCAAAGCGAGATCAATCTAAGAAGATGTGCTTCGAATGCCGTATAGGTGCACTCCTCGTGTCATTTGGGCGCTTATTATTTTCCGTCACAAAGCCGGTATCATGACCTGAGAACAACTCTCCGAGTACTTTTTTAAAGACTAAAGGCAGCTCTGCATATATTTCCACGGCCTTATTGCACCCCTCCAACACGTTTTTTCAACGAAAGTATTGAGCCTCGTCAGTCTAAGACGGCACACAACGGCATGATCTACGTCGAAGCCGTTAATCCTCTAATCAGGTGGCATCATGGTCCAAAGACTCCAAACTTCCTCTTCGTAATGAGCATTCTTCGGGCAACAAGGGTTTGGACCGCTCCAAGGGCCGGGCGCCAGACCCTTTCTTAAGCCCGCCCTGTCCGCCTGGGAACAAGGAACAAAGAAACGTCGCCCTATCAACACTGAGCGCCAATCCAAACCAGCTTTAGTATGGCAGTACTATGATGGGAATTTCTACGCCACTCAGTCAAAGCGAGATCATGGCAAATAAAAGCCTCGAATTTGTCTTCCTTTTCCCAACCGTACTCATCGCCCGTTCTCCCCCCCTTTGCAAATTATCCTTTACTCCACCATGCCCGCCATATCCACGACCTCCGAGAAAGTGAAAAGGAAGTCTCCTCTCTATCCCAAACCCCCTCGTCCCAAATATACCTGCGAGGATTGCGAATACAATGGTCATAGCGGTCACCTGAAGCGACACGCCAGATCTGTCCATAAGATGATGAGGGATATCGAATGTCCGCTGTTGTGTGGCTACAGAGGGTCACGAATGGATAACGTGAAGCAGCAGTGAGTTTGATTTTCGCTCCTTACCTCCACAGGTACCTAATCGTGCTGTTAGCGCTCTGAAAACCTGTCCCTATCATCACCTCTATAACCCTGAGATACACATCATCAAGAACCCCAACGCCACCGCCAAAGCGAAGAAGGGCGGAAAGCGTGCAAAGTCGAAGACCTTGGAAGAGCCTGCACCCAATCCTCCAGTCGCGTTCGCGCCTTCAGATTACACCTTTCCGCCGCCGTCCTTCGACTTTCCACACCGTATGGAGTACACCTGGCAGGAACCTTTGTATGGCACGCTCGACTCCAGCCACCAGTCGTCACCCGGCCTCTACACCCCTTCGCTATCGCCATCGGGATCCTCTCCTTCCAACTCCCACTTTCGGGAGTCACCATCGTCCCCCAACGCCGTTCCTGACGAATCGCTCTCACCAGGCTCCGAGTACGAGCAGGCTCCTCCAGCCATCGTCGACGACACGGCTTCGAGGTTCAAACGCACCTCCCCCACTGGGCTTCTACCCGACGAGGTGAAGGATCTCCCTCAGTCCTGGACGATCCTGGATCATCCTATTGGTGCTCCTCTCCCGTATCGTTCACCCGGCGAGCAAACCTACGGATCCACCATCGCTTTTGAAGGTGACCCATTCGCTGTACGTACCTTCTGACTCCCGATTATGCTCCGCAAGCTTAACGCCGTTCCGCCTTGAATAGACTGACTCTACGAAGAGAGTCAGGAAATGTAACACAGAAATCACTCCCATCGCCATCCGAATGAGGACAACTCCTTTGGTCGGCGAGCCAGAGCTTTCCGGTCCTATCCCTGACCCCATTCTGCTGGACGATCTGTCTACCGGAGAGTGGTGGTCGAGGTTGATGGGCTGGTATTGACCGGGTAAGGATGAAAACATCCAGATTATCCGATCGTCTCTTCTTTTTCTTTCTATTTGTCTGTATTGTCTCTCGAGGTCGTCACCCTGTCGCTCGAGTTCTCTATCGTCTCGTTGTCGTTTCTCCAAGCCTATGCTATCTATTCTCTGTAAAAACTCTCTAATCCTTAAGTACAATCGATTTATTCTATGTCACGCAGCACCGTACCGAAAGCACGCTACTTGGATCATACGGTGCCCCACATGAATTGAATATTGCGAGCAACTCGCGAAAACTCGAACCTCAGGGACGAATTTCACTCCATGACGGATCGGTTGTCGAACTGGCCAAGATCATCGATTCCATACCCCAGACCGAGTGAGAAAATGGCAGGTCGTGTTGCCGGCAAGGGGTAGATTAGGTGGGCGATGTTCCAGTCGCCACGAGGTCTCAGTCATTGTATCGGGTTTCCTTGAATAGAAGATGTCGATCTCTCGTTTAAACGGCGTGTAGGAGGGTAATCCAGTGATCGATCGGCAATACGGCTTTGTGAGGTGCCTATACGAGAAGAGTGCGGCTGCCGTAAATCCCATGTCAACCTTGAATAGGTCAACGTGACAAGAAAAGATCAAGCCAGACCTACGAGCTGTATTCGTTCGTCGTGGGCGAGAAAAAGGGACTAACCTGGGACGAGGTCATGGAGATTCGCTGCAGAAGAGAACCTTTGATACAAGGAAGAGGATGGACGAAAGGTGCGTGATTTTAGGAAGGGCGATGGACATTGGTCGAGTGGTCTAAGGAGGGCGTAAATGGTTTGACTGGAGGACTTCAAAGAAAGCAAGTATAGATCTCGGAATTATGAAGACACGTGCATCTTGTTAGCCTCTTTCGAGATGCTTTCCCAATATCGTCGTTCCCAGATACAATCTGGTGCAGCCAGTCGTTTCTTGGAAAGCTCCTCTAGGGAAGGAGTGAATGGTTTGACAAGAGGACTAGAAAGATCGTGAGCGCGGTTTTCGAGAAGGCGATGACATGACATATACATCGTCAACCTTCTTCCTGATACTATGCCAATAGCCTTGTTCCCAGACGAAGTTCGGTAGAACGGCTGGTTCCGGTATCGGTTGTCTGACATTTGGGCTTGCCATAGGTTCATGCACACCCGCCGCGTCGCGGTCAGAACGAGTAGACAAAGACGCGACCGATGAGGCTCGCGATTCGGATTGTCTCAATGTTTCGTTTGGTCTATCTCGCACAACCTTGGAGCACTCTTCTAACGAAGGGGCATATCGCTTAATGAGAGGACTAGAAACAGTATAAGCGTCGAACATGTGAAGAAAATAAAAGAACGTACTCGTCGTTAGCCGCCTTCCGGATACCCTCCCAATAGCCTCGCTCCCAAATAGGGCTCCAACCATATAGTATAGTATAGTATCTCTAGACAGTAATACTGCCTAGGATTACTGTATGTGTATAGGGAATATGGGGGGGCAGTAGATAGATAGTAGGTATATAGTTATACAGTATTGGCTTGCAGCATCAGAAGCAAGCCAGAAAGTCCTCAAGACGGCTAAAGGTCCTTTTATTCGCCTTTTAAAATGGCTTTCAATCCTTATCCGTCGCCTTTTGCGAAGAACAGACCTGGATCGCTAGGAGCTTCACGCCTCCGAGTGCGCCGGAAGTTGCATAGCCTGAATATGAAGCGCTTGGCAACCCCGTTCGAAGCCATGCCCTACTAGTACAAACACCACGTACCTCGAGGATCTGAAAGACTCTTGAGGGCTCGGAAGACAATAATAAGGCATTTGAGAACTCGATGGCCGTAATATTGGGGTAATATTGGATTGTACAAACGGTATAGTATACTATCCCTAGACAGTAATCTATACAGTATTCCGTCTTACTATATAGTATAGGCGCCGACCCTAGGCTTATACTATGTGGTTGGAGCCCTACTCCCAAATCCAGTCGGGCACAGTGGTTGATTCAGGTACCGCATGCCTAACCTCGGCCGCATGGCTGAAGATGTGGCGAAAGTCTATTTTACTGCTGGGCTTGCCATATCTCTTCTGACTGGGGGGTGTTTGCTGCCGGAGCTCCTGCTGGTGCTTGGCGACCCGAAGCTTGTGGCCACCGCCATAGATATGTCGCTTATCATTCCATGAGTGACGTCGTGACGGTCCTGCAACGTCTGAACTATTCATGCCACGCTTCATAGAAGCACCCGAGTCGAAACTGTGGTAGTGACCTTGATGGTAGAACGAGGAAGTTCCCGCCCAACGTTAGTGCTTATTTGGACCCAAATCATCCGGCATTTCACCATCAGATGCCTGCCTTGCACCAGACTCAAAGAGTGTGCAGACGAAGAACCCAACGACAAGAACCTCGAGGTTCAAATTTTAGGTCTCATTATCGAACAGTTGGGCTGAACTGTGAAGCGCTACTGGAACCCTGGGAAGGAAATACAATATCTGAGCGGAGATCCAATATTTCGGAAGATCCCGTGGAGTACAGTTCTGATGTTTAGTGTTACACCTTTGCCATCTCACTCACATTCGACGCTATACCTTGCCTATATCAAGCCACCCGCTATCTTTGACGAACGCTTTCACCAATATATATAGCACCTCTCGCTTAGGCATTCGGCCCCACTCTCGTGTCGTCTTCTCTGCTGGCCTCGTGTCTCTGGGTGCTCTGTGCGCTTTGTGTCTTGGAGGAGGTCTTTCTCCTAAAAGAAAGACTCTGATCATGACTGGCATCATGTCCTGACTTGACTCATGGCCATTTCATCGGCACCTCAGGGCTTCCTTAGTCCGCTATCGATCGTCCATGGCTCTTTGTTCTGTCAGCTCGCCGTCATCGACCTTCTGTGAAAGAACTGATCTCTCTAGATCACTACATCTTGACATTTAACGTATCTTTGCGACTACGTCTGTTCCTTGACATCTCGACGTTCCTGATCGCCTCTTTCTCTTTGCCCTTTCACTTCCCATCAATTCATTGTCGTCGTTCTCTTTCTCAATCCTCAAAGACAAGATGGCGTCTCTGATGTGCTACATGCTCAGCACGGCGCCTACCACAGAAATGACCTTGGGATAAAGCATAAAACACTTCGTTTGTCTGGTACGTTTGTCCCCATCTCCTTCCGGTGCTCTCACAGTTGCATCTGCTTACACTCACCCGATTTCACTGTCAATCACCGCATACCATCCCTATTCATATCCCAAAATGTCCTACATTCACACCCAAGTTGGAGGCTCTAAGCTTTCTGGGTACAACTCCCTCGGGAATGCCCTCTCACCTTCCCCATCATCCTCTGGATCGTCGTCGTCGACATCCTCATCATCGCCTTCGAGGTATGTCGGACCACCATCTCCTACGGACAGTAGTAATCTGACATTGTAATCCTTAGTGCATCTCCGGCGAAATGAAGACCTAATCCTCCAACACCCACCAACTCTGGAGCACCTCTGCTCAGAGCCCCGCGCCCTCTTTTCCAAGTTCCAATCCCCATCGCATCTCGCGCTTCACATTCACACTCATGGACATGTCTTTCCTAACCCTGCATATTTGATATTGTCTGACGTCATTTCCACCTGTGTCTTCCTATTATTAGCATCGCATTGCATACTAGTTCTCCTGCACTTTCTTTGTATTTCTACGGGCCCTTTAGTAGATAGTAGTGCTTCTATCTCATTCTTCATAACCGCCTCGCTCGTTAGTTCCGAGCTTTCCTTGAGCTTTCTGGCTTCCCAACCCTAGCGCTGCCATACCCTCTTGATTCTGAACCGAGGACGAAACTGCGGTTAGCAGACACGCCAAACTCGCCCATTCAAAAACGTCACAAGAATGGACTGTGCGAGCAAATCGGCTCTCTATATTAACCACCTGTCTCATCACATCCACGAGGTCGGCGAATACGACACCTCTTTCGGCAACACCCACTCGACGATATAAGAATACCCCTCTTGAGGCTTTTCTTTCCATTTCCCTCACCCCACTGAGCATCTGTCCCTCCCTTTACCTCACCTAGATGTCCGAAACACTTCTTTCGAGTCATGGCATTGTGGTTCTGGCCCTTGGTGTCGGAGCGCTAGCGCTCTGGAGAGGCTGGGACCGCCGCAAGAGAAATCCTCGTCGTCTGCCGCTTCCCCCAGGACCTAAAGGGGTACCAGTTCTTGGGAACGCCCTACAGATCGCGCAAGGAAAGTCTTGGGAAACCTACCGAGACTGGGCGTCGACCTTCGGTGAGTTATCGAATTCGAAAGTCGTTTCATGCTCGCTAACCTTACGCGGTGATTTGATAGGTGATATTGTATACCTCGAGGCGATTGGGCAGCCTATGCTTGTGCTTAGCTCTCTGAAAGTCATAAACGACCTCCTTGAGAAACGATCCGGTAACTTCTCAGATCGTGTGAGCACACCCGCCCTAGATATGTGAGTCGTTTACCATGGGAGGTCCCCGTAGTATATCTCATGCTTGAATCAGGCTCAACGTGGAATGGGCCTTTGGTCTCGCCGATTATGGCCCTTATTGGAAGGAGAATCGTCGCATGTTTCATCAATACTACAATCCGGGTCAGCTCGGAAACTACCATCCAGTGTATGAACAGCAGGCAAAGGAGTTTCTACAACGCCTAGCGACCAATCCATCTGACTTCATGGCTACAGCAAAGCAGTAAGTTGCTTCCATCGTTTTACAGCGACATGGATGACCCCATACGATGAACTAGTTTCGTCGGCGCCGTGGTGATGCAAATCTCCTACGGCATTAGCGACTCTAGCTATACCTCGAAGCTGATCGACGACGCTGAGGCTCTCGTCGAAGGATTCACAGAGGTAGCCATCCCAGGTCGCTTCTTAGTCGACACCCTCCCTCTACTTCGTTTCGTCCCGTCTTGGTTTCCTGGTGCGGAGTGGAAGCGGAAGCTCCAGGCGTATGGTGCGAGAAACAAAGAGGTTTATGACAGGACATTCGAGGACGCGATGGAACGAGCGGTGAGTTTGACTCAAAAATCTACGTATGTGGCGATAAATCTAACGTTGAACTCGTAGAAACGTGGTATTCAAGGGTATCACGCGAATGTAGCCGACGATGTCATCCCCAAGCTTCCAAACGTGGATGATCCTTCGTATCCTGTCATGAGAAAGAATGCTAGCAACGCAACATTCGTCGGTTACGTCTGTGCGTATCATGCCTGGACTTTCTCTATACGTATGTTAATCTGTTCTGGCACATAGCTGGTGTCGATACGGTATGCTCGGACTTGTGATACTGTTCGGCGCTATTCTCAACGATCTCTTTAGGGAACACAAGCAGCTCAAGCATTGTTTCTTGCTCTGGCCATGTATCCAGAGGTTCAGAAGCGAGCTCAAGAGGAATTGGAGAGGGTCATAGGAGCTTGTCGCCTCCCTAAACCGTCCGAGGTGCTCGCCATCCCGTACCTAGTTGCGCTGATGAAGGAATTGACCAGATGGCACTCTGTCGCCCCGTTGAGCGAGTACCCATCATCATCTACATGAATTCCACCACTCACCTGACCTTTGTCAATTTCAGATATCCCTAGAAAGGTAAGGGAAGATGAAGAGTATAACGGATATTTCATTCCAAAAGGAACGATCGTGTTCTGCAATTCATGGTTTGCCCATAATATCTGCCCCACGCTCCTGCGTTGCATCTAACGAGCTCGTTCAGGGCCATCATGCACGACCCAGATGTCTTCGAAGACCCTATGGAATTCATACCTGAGCGATACCTCAAGGATGGCCAGCTGGATCCATCGGTTCTTGATCCTGAAGCAGCTGCGTTTGGATATGGAAGAAGGTAAACAGAAAATTTCGGATATCTCGCAGCATAAAAACTCAGGCTTCCTATAGGATATGTCCTGGACGATACCTCAGTAATGAGAGTTTGACATTCATGGCAGCGTCTCTCCTCTCAGTCTTTGATGTCAGACCTGTTAAAGACGAGAACGGTGACCCTATTCCGCTCGAATTTGACATAGGAGATGAGTTGATATGGTACGTACTACTATCGGTGTATTGGAGTGGCATCGGCACTGATGGACCATGTTTCGTGGTTTAGTAAAGTGAAGCCTTTCAAAGTCGAGATCACCGCTCGTTCTCCAGAGCACGCTGCTCTCATTTCCGAGTACTAGATGTCTCTCTTCGCACTAACCTAGATCTGCATCAATGTTACGATCTACGAACGACTTGCAATGATCTTCTTGAAGCTGTCCGAAATTTGGCGCTTTCCTGGCTGGCAGGAACGCAATTCTAGGAATTGAGCGAGATTTACTGCTAATAGTACGTACGGTTACTCGGGAGTTGATTTGTACATTTTGGATACCAGCGATAATCAACGCCCTCTAAGTCGACAAATGCAGGACGCAGGATGTCGTCAACGTAGGAGTGAAGAGCGCCAGAGTCCAACGCTAGACCATGCACATTCATCTCCAACTCGAATATCATGACTCTTCCACAAGAAATCTTCCCAATTTCGGTGACCAACGAGGTCCAATCTTGATTACGGGTTGAGTCCCAAGGGGCCGCCCCGTCTACCTCGATGTAGAGAGACACGCGTTCGAACCCTCCTGTGCATGAAGGCACCGTGGAGAGTACACTGGCAATGTCGTGGACTACACTGGCATCTTCAGCATCAGGCTCCGAAATAGTAGCTGTGAGTTGAAACCGCCTGAGATTCCCAAGTTTCCCAAAGTTCAAAAAACCTGACAGGGGAGTGTAATGGTACACGGCTATCGGAAAAGGAACTGAATCAGTATTGAGGCAATACAAGTGAAATGGAAAGGCGTACGTGAAGGCCACGTTGCAAGCGCAGCAGTGAGATCCACCTCCTCCAGTGTTGAGGCCTGGTCTAGAATAGCTTGGGCATGTGACAGCGCTGGCTTATCCCTAGGACATAGTTCAAGCTTTTTGAGGCGTCTCATGGAGACGTATGGACGGTCCGTGGCGTTGATGATTTTCTGCATGGCGTATTCAGAGTCACCACAGCTCAATACCTCTAGCTCAGGTATTGGGGAGTTCGCCACTGCTCTGTCTGGGGATGCGGTTATCTCTTTGTAGTGCAGCTGGACCGAGGAAAGCGTGAGTGATTTAAGGTTTTGAAAGGCTCGAAGAATTTCGAGAGGAAATCGGTACGTCTGGGACACAGATAGCTCGACAAGACTTGAGGAAAAGAACGACTGGACCAGCCAAGTACCGAGTTCCGTGTCGAATTCCGATCGAGTGAACATTGCCCCACCGAGCAGCGTCAACTTGCGGGGGGGTTGAGAGCTGGCGGTAAAGGCTCCCATAATCTGCTGGAAGTCGGCGTTGTTGACGGGCCCGGAATCTGGCCAAACAAAGAGGACGAAAGCGACTTCCCGAACGTAGCAAGGGATGGAAGGGCTTGCGTCGAAGAGATCTCGGAGCATTTGACGCATTGCAGGGGGTCCCACAGGAACAGCCCTGAACAACGTCGTACGGCAACGATCCCCAAAAACTCTATCAGTGCGTAGTAGACTCCAGAGGTCCTTCTTGTTGCCCAAATACTCCACCCAGTCGATGATCTCCTCTAGAAGCTCGGGAGAGAGCTTTGCCATCGGGTTTCCAAGCATCACGTCTGAAGGTGGCCAGGGTAGCGTGGTTTAGGTTCAAGGCCAACGAAGAGGTGCAACAAGCTCACGGAGCGATCACTGTCATCAGTCGCCGCTTCAATCCACTGGGTGGCACGTTGCCAAGCACCTAATTATACAGGTTTTTGTAGAAAGTTGTATATCGTTGTGGTGACCTGGGGTCGGGTGAGTGACCAGTCAGTCGTCTTCATGCGCAATCAGTGACGCTCAACGAAGTTGATTTGCGAACTGAGGGTATGGTAAGGAAAGATGAGGAGTATAACGGATATTTCATTCCAAAAGGAACCATCGTGTTCTGCAATTCATGGTTAGCCCATCATCTCTATTCCGCGCTCCTAAGTTGTATCTCATGAGATTATTCAGGGCTATCATGCACGACCCAGGTATCTTTGAAAACCCTATGGAATTTTGACCTGAGCGATACCTTAAGGATGGACAGCTGGATCCTTCGGTACTGGATCCTGAATCAGCTGCATTTTATATGGAAGAAGGTAAGCCTAAACCTTTGAATATCTCGCTAAATCCAAGCCAAACCTTCGCAAAGTAGATGTCCTGGACGATGTCTCAGTAACGAGAGTTTGACGTTCATGGCAACGTCTCTTCTCTCAGTCTTCGACGTCAGAGCCACCAAAGACGAGAACAGTGAGCTCGTGACGCTAGAATTCGACACGGGAGATGAGCTGATATGGTACGTACTCTTGGTGTATTGGGGCAACGTCGGCACTGATGGATGGTGTCTCATGATTTAGTAAAGTGAAGCCTCTCGAATTCAAGATTACACCTCGTTCTTCAGAGCACGCTGCGCTCATCTCCAAGTACTAAATGTCTCTATCTGCACTGGCACAAAATCTACATTAACTTTACGACCTACAAGGCTCCTTGAAGTGTTGCCTGACAAGCGACGCTTTTCCTAGTCCGATGCAGCACAATGTGAGTAATAAAGCGCGATTTATTACTGATAGCACAACTACGATTGACCGAGAGTGCATGATACCAAAACCACTTAAGTGGTGTCAAAAACATATTGGGTACCAGCGATAATCAACATTCTCAAAGTTTGCAAATGCGGGACGCATGATGCCATCGACGTACGAGTGTACGTCGCCATAGCTCGACTCTGCTTTGTGCGCATACATCTCCACCTCGAACAAAGTGACTCGTCCACAAGAAATCTTCCCAATTTCGTCGATCAGCGAGCTTCAATTTTGAGCACGAGTCAAATTCCATGGAGCCGCCTCATAAGTCTTGATTTGAACAGAGACGGACTCAAGCACGCCCTTGTGCGAAGGGGTGGTCGAAAGTACGCAGGCAATGTCGTGGGTTGTATTTGCTTGGGCACCACCCGGCCCCGGCCCCGAAATGAATATTTTGGTCTGGAGTCGCTTGAGTTGCCCAAGCTTTGCAAGGTTAACTGAACCTGACAGCGGAATATATGAAACTATTGGGAGGGGAAGTGAATCAACATCGATCGTGAATCGAGAACGTAGAATGGCTTACGAGAATGCCGACCTGAAGGAGTGGCTTTGAGATCCACCTCCCCCAGTGTTAAGCAGGCCTGGTCCAAAATGGCTTGGGTATGCGATAGCGCTGTCTCATCCTGAGAATATACTCGAAGGCATTTGAGGCGTCTCAAGGAGACGTAAGGACGGTGTGTGGCGCTCATGATGTCTTTCATGGCTGCGTGCGCATCACCGTAGTACAACATCTCCAGTTCAGGCAGGGGGGGAGTTCCCCGTCCCCTCGTCCAGAGAATTGGTTCTAAAACCTCTGTATGGGTCGACCGATAGAAGATGGAGCGATCGGAGATTTCGAAGAGACCGAAGTACTTGGAGAGGAAATCGCTTGAGTTGAACAAGGCTCAACTCGACAATGGTGGACGCGAAGAATGAATGGAGAAGCCATTTGGAAAAATCCCGGGGGGATTCAATGTCAGCAAGCATGTGCGTCTCGGTTACCCTCATGCCTTGAGGTGGCCGAGGACTGGTATACAAGGCGTCCATTATTCGATCGAAGTCGGCGTTCATGACGGTCCAAGGTTCCGTCAGGCCGCCGGTCATAATCCAGACCTCCCGAACGTAGGAAGGTATGGAGGGGCTTGTTTCGAAGAGGCCTCGGAGGGACTTGAGCTTTGTTGGGTATCCTCCTGGAACTTTCAATTTCCTAAACAACATCTTACGACAGCAATCCCCAAAAGCTCTATCAGCGTTTAGTAAACTGAAGAGGTCCCTGTTGCCTAACAGCTCGACCCTATCAACAATCTCCTCTTTGATCTCGGGTGAGAGATTTGCCATGGGATTTCCAAGCATCGCGTCTGAAAGTGACCAGGGTTGAGGAGGACCCCTGAATATACTGATGGAGGATAGGGCCGAGATTTGGGTCTCCGTGTCCGAACCAAGGTCGCTTTTTGGTGATTTCGTGTCCGAATTTGGCCCGGCCTCGTACCCAAAATTCGATTGTTGTCCGAACTTTTTACCCAGCCTAAGTGAAAATATTCGAATTTCCCACGGGTTTCCTCATTTATTTTGGGCGCTTAGCATAAGCTGGCCCAACATAACGATACACCCTGCGAACCTCTTCTATAGCCGCCTTCTCAGCTACTAAAAATGGTGCTCACGCATAAGGGGCGAGAAATTCGCAGCCTCGTGAGCTTCATGTCCCATATCCTGCCCTAGACCGCCGTGTCCGAACGGTACCCAGCCTGGGTGCGAGACCTGGCTCATGTCCGAACAAAAACCAAGCCAAAACGGCACCTCAGACCAAAATTTGTCCGAACGGGCCCCGGCCTGACGGCCGGGGGGTCAATTTCGTGTCCGTTCGGGGCCTATCCTCTATCAGTATATTCAGGGGTCCCGGTTGAGGGAAGTGATCGTAGTCGAGGTTCAAGGCCGACCAAGAAGTGCAACAAGATCACGGAGAGATCACTCGCCTCAGTCGCCGCTTCAATGAACAGGGTGGCGCAGGCACGTTGCTCGGTACTATATGTTCAGGTTCCTGTGGAAAGCTGTATTTTGCGGCATGGGCTAACACTGCTATTCACTGCAAGTTTCTCTCTAAGCCACTGTCGAGTCCACCTCAATTTCATTGTAATTTTCCCCCTCTTTACCTCCGTCGACCGTTCGTTGTTCATGGCGTGAAGATGGGCAATCACGAGCCGTCAATACGAGTAACGCTACATCTACATAAGCCATGGGACAAGCGACAGAAGGAAGTCCACTGGCACTAGATCGCGCTGTTCTTGGAGCACAGTACCTGATTCAGACGTGTATGTTGGTAGGTGCGTATAGCTTTGATCAGTCCACGGCATCGCTTGCTGGACCCACTGTAAAAGCAGGGTCTAACTCGTGCCACCATCAGCTCCTCTTCTCCTAAATCTCACAGCATGTCCCCATCACCCATTCAGAAGCTCTCTGCTGAGCTCATCATGGTAATTTTCAACTGGATCAGGTTTCTCGACTTCAACAGCAAGGACCTGTGCAATTTGTCACTCGCTTCCCGAATATTTGGGGCTCCCTGTAGCACCTACCTGTTTGAGGCGCTCAATATTGAGCTAGGACCTGCATCTAAACTCGCCACACTACGCGAGATCCTTGAAAACGATGCAACCATCCCCACGTTCGTCGACTATCCATCATGTTCATCCAACCACGGAATGCGTGGATCTTCAAGGACGAAAATTTCATAGAAATTATTCACGCACTCTGCCCCATGAGTATCCCGTGCTACTCGTGGAATGGCTCGGCGTTCCTTTCCTCTTCACTCGTCACTCGTCACGCTTGATCTGCAGCGTCAGAGTGATCGCTGTCGGAATCACAATCTTATATTATCCATTGCGGGTTGCCTTCAAGCCGCACTTAACCCAAGTTACCCATGTACTTTCTATCTTCTTCTCTTTTGGAAGGTTGTTTCTCATCGGAAGGATCTTGAATCGGGTTGGCTCTCTGCAGCTTCCTGGAGAAATTCGAATATGAGCACTTCATTCTCGACCTACTATCCGAGGCAATCCTTTCGGTCTCTTGTAAGTATAGGGATCCCAGGCCTTCACCTCTCACACGTAATGATGGTGCCTTTGCCGCACTTGAGGGACTTGAAAAAACCTAGCAAGGTGATCAGCGCCGGATTCACCGGCGGCAGATGCGGCACATTTGCCTTGTGAGAGAATGTATATTCTTATTCTCGCTTCCTTGTTCACGGTTCGTGGGGAATTGGGATCTTCGCAACAACTAGCATCCTGAGTCTCGGGCTCGTGGCATTCAGCGGCCGAATAACCCATGCGGCGGCATGTGGCGTCAGCGCTTTCTGTCCCAAGACGACAGCCACTCGCACACAGCAATTGATTTGCGTCTTGTTCATTGCACAGTATGTTGGAGGGCTCCTCATCTGAAGAGGCCCTCCCTGGGGCTATCATCTTTTTGGTCATTATGCCTCCTGGCATCGGTGAGTTACCCGAATATCCCTCACCATATAACAACCTTCACGCCCAGCTAAATCTTTTGCTCGACAGCCATCTAGCTTGTTATGGGCTTGTACGCTCTGCGCACCTTCCAGCAAAAGCCTACAAGTGAAGTCGATGGCAAGAGACGGCACTTGCTCGTGATTAGCTTTGCAATCTGGCTGCTCTACTCGGTTGCGGTCTTGATCGAGGTCTGGAATATCATTTGCAAGATGTTGGGGAGAGATGCGTACCCTCCATGGTCGATTGGTGCCTACACAGCGTTGACGATGGCTTACATGTGTATTGGTGACTGTCTTATGGTATGTTCCTAATCATAACGGCGACCCCTGGCTGAATGTGATCTTGGCCGGTAGCTTTGGAGATGCTATGCTATTTGGAACGGGCAAAGATGGGTGGTGCTGGTACCTCTCACCATATTTCTTGCTTATTTCGGTACGTTTGCCTCTTTTTTCCCCAAAACCCCTGGCAAAGCCCATACCTTAAACCTCTTCAGGCCTCGGGATCGTCACGGTGACCAACAGCGTCACACGCAATCTGCCACCATTCGCCAGCGTCCTCGCTGTCGCGTTAAGTGTTACAACGAATGTCACCATCACGACTCTCATTGTCTACAAGTTGCTTGTCGCTCGTCGGGAGGTTATCAAGAGCGAGATGTACGACTCCCTCCCGCGATTGTATCGCGACCTGATTGTCATCCTGGTCGAATCCGCTGCCCCTCTCGCACTCGCTGGCGTGTGCGTCGTCACTGTCTCCGCCACACGATTATCCAACCATTTGCCTGACGAATCCATGAAGGGTCTGTATCTCTCCGTCGTCGTGTTTGATCTCTTGTTCCTACTCTTTGGTGTAAGTCCCTTTCGAGACCTACAAGGGAAGAATAACTCAACATAGTTGCATCATTTTCAGGCACTCTCGCCGCAGATGATCTTGTTCCGGACGCTTGTATGTCTACCAGAAAGGGTGGTGGTATCTGCCACTGAAGGGAGTAACACCGAGAGTGACGTCGGTGCGGTGTTCAACACCCAGTCGGCACATCTTTTGACAGTGCAAAGTGTAATACCTTGAGGGGCTCGTACTATGGTTGTCATAAGTCGAATTGTCCAGATTCCTTTGCATTCCAGTCGTTCAATTGTTCCTAAGCCGCTCTTGCCTGTACAGTCCAATGATCAACTTTGATTTCTTGAATTCGGCAATCTCCCCTCCGGCCATCCTGTCTCGGTTCTCCTCGCGTCGTCCTTTTCTAACGGTGCCTAGTCAGTAAGGAGGGAAATGAGCACACTTCTTGATCTTCAACATCCTGGGTATTGTCACCCAAGTATTTTCCTTCACCAGGTGACCATTGCTTGCTCGGAGTTCCTCCGGATTCACCAGATTCATTGCCTAGTTAATCACACCTTCCTTAGTGCAACGTCAAAGAAGAGGAGTTGCATGACCGTCTCGGCGGCAGAGCGATGGCTCAGACGTTGTTCATCCCACCTATCTCAACACCCGATTCAAGCCGACTGAGAACCTCGTTTTCAATGTATTGGGAGGGAAGTCGGGGAGGTGAGTGGAGTACCATCGAACACAAGGGGGTGGGGCACGCCCAAGCGATACTCGATCAAGTGCACACGAGTTGGAAGAGATCCTTTTGGCCAATTACAAGATCGCATCGCAAGGTCCGTTTCTATCAGTTTTGGCATTTAAAAACAGTATCGTTGACTCGGCTGCATAGATGTATACGTTCCTCTCTCAGGTTTCTTGGACCTTGGCAAGCTATCTAAACTTCGACGATTCAGCCTCAAAGCCATGCTCTCCGAGTTTGACCCCCAGCGATCTTTGGTTGTGAACCACATCGAATCCGTACTTTCCACCATTTCAACCCCAAACGGCATCGAATTCATATCTCTCGACTTTCTATCCTATGGAAGTCATCCGTGGAGTTCAACGCGATGTCAAAGTTGGGGCGTACTGTGCGAGCCAATTGCAAAAATATCCTCAGGAAAAGAGATCCCTTCGACGTCGACGTGGGCTATGATGGTCCCGGACAGAGGAACTTCAACAGCAGGGACCTATGCCCGTATATCGACGGGATCCTGGCGTCGTTGCTTTCCCCCCACCCGCAGCTTAAGTATCGGTGGACCTCACCTCGTCCTACACCAGGACCTATCAGTGGACTCATCTAGGTGAGCATACGATGATTTCCCTGACGCATCTTTTGTTATTGAAACGAGGCGCCCACACTGGTTTGTATGAAAGCTTTCCGAATTGAAAAGTAGTAAACGGCACAATGGTACTCACAGGTCTGACCACGTTGACCATGTCGGCCCCGGAGGATGAAAAAGTTTGCCTGTACATAAACAGGCTTCACAACCCTTTCATCCTGACACGAAGAACTGCGCCGTTCTTCCACTGTCAGCCAGGTGTGTGGCTGCATAATCGACGGCAGATGGGCGGTAAGTGACACAGGCGAGAGTAGCTTCTGAGGTGAAACTATCCTCGTAGGTATTCTAGCCTCAGCGGTCAAGGTCGACACAAGCTGGGCTGACGACTCCTCGCGCTAGAAAGGTCTGAGATTTGGATTCTAACAAGGTGAAGGCCGAGTACGCAAAAGCCTTGTCTTAGATAGAGTCAGAATGGTTTGGTCAAGGAAGCAAGTGAGCCTGTGCAGCATTGCTCCCAAAATGTGTGCTGAGCCAAGCGCTGATGAGTCGTTCTCTACTTGGGAACATCGCCTAGTGGCGTAGAGGCACTCGTGATCCCAAGAAAATCACAATCATCGTACTTTTTGCGAGGAACGGCGAGGTCTCTCATTCGTGGATGCATTAAACTAGCACCAGAGGCTTGGAATTTCATATAGGTCTTCATACGCAGCCCTGGTGCGTTGGTCTGTTCGCCGCGGTTCAGATGGGTTAACTGACAACCATGAGGGCAGTAGCGACGTCCCCGTAAGCAAATCGATAACAAAGGAGAGGATAGTGTGCCAAGAAATATATTCCAGCAGCTACTGGTGGAGAGCGACTCACCCTACGAAAGCGAAAGCTATTATATTCCCAACATTCAATTCGGCGTATGGGAAACAGGATCAATCAGAGACCTGCCTTGGGTAGATAAATAAGCGGTTGAAAACCTATGATATTCTAGCTTTAGATTCAAAATGGAACGGTACGCGACGAGGATGCAAAGTTATGGAATGGGGAGGGAGTGAACTGTGCCCGGCCCGATCGGCCAACGTTGCTCTTGTTTGTGACAAGAGCTCGAAGCCGCTGGCACCGCCTCCACCCGGACCGTCACCATCTCATTCCGGTTCGCGACACACCCGCTTTCTTGCTCTCCAGGCCGTTTCAACTAGTCGAATCAGTGACTGGCTGGTGGAATTGGACATGGTCTATGGATGCAATTTTGACGGCCTCTGCACTCGCTGGGGCCACGATTACTCTGGATTCCGTTCGGGCTGCCTCGTTTCTGCGATCTCTGGCATCGATCGATTCTTTCTTTTCAAAGGAGGGTGACCTCATGCTGCCCTGAAAACTGTTACATACATTCTGGTGGCTTATCGGTGCAATAATAACCCTCGATGCAACACTGATCAATTGCATCGGTGCTTCTTTCTTTCGGGCAATGCCCGTCATTTGACCGGTGCAACAGAACTGTCTCGACGGTTACATCTTGACATTGGTCCTCTCCTTCCTTGACATCGTGGTGTTCGCGATCGCCGCCAAGCCTCTTTCTCTTTTCTCTTTCTTCTCCCATCAATTCATTATCGCGGGTTTCTTTCTGTATCCTCAGGGAGAGGATGTGCTCCCTCAAATTCTAGACCTCTCACATCGTGACGAAGACGCTGGAATAATGCACAAATACCTTCGTTTCTCGGGTACGTTTTTCCCCATCTCCTTCGAGCGTTCTCAGAATCGCATTTGCTAAGACTCGCCCACTTTTCACTCACAATCACCGCATCAGTCCACCAGTGCCCCCTATACATATCCCAAAATGTCATTTGTTCACACCCAAGTCGGCGGCTCTCAGCTTTATGGGTACAACTCCATCAGGAACGTCTCACCTTCTCTGGATCCTCGAAATCATCATCCCCGTCTTCGAGGTTAATCATATATCCTCGAACTCTCTTGAACACCGCGCTAATTAGTTTCGTGTCCTTTAACGCCCCTCCACCCAAATGATAGCCCCTATTTGGGTGGAAATCCTATGTGCTCCCTCCACCATCCACAGCCGTGGCCTCACTGATTTCTGGTTGAAGCAGACCTCCCAGGGCCCTCATACGGCTGAATTCATACCATTTACTTGCCGATTTTGCCCCATCCACTGGACATTTATGTGACTATAGATTTATCCCACAGCCGCCGCTCGACACTTAGATGTTTATCTCGTCCTTCCATAGCATAGTTTCATTTCAGAACTCTCAATATCATTGCACACCCTCTCTCGTTCTTTCGCTTCACTCACCCTCCAATAAACAGGCCTCAATCCACAGGCCGTAGCGATCGGAGAATGTTAAGTGTGCGAGGTATACATCTGGATGTGATTGCTCAGCTGGGCTCCGCCTTCCTATCTCCACCTTACTGTCGTGCGAGCCTTGTAGGCCCCAACTATACATATAAATCTCTATTCGGACTAAACGTCCCATTAATGGCATCTCCATGATCCCTGCAACTCAATGACATACTCCGTGTAGAGTCAATGACCACTGCCGACGACTTCTTTCGCAAGATCCTTTCAAATCATACATAATTAATGACTTTCAGTGGCTCAGAACCGTTAAATCTGCTTTCTATCTCTCGTCTCTAGATCTTCCCCTTTGGTCCGTAAAAACATTAGCTGCTTGTCGCTCACAGCTCTCGCTCAGGCCCCACCTTTCCATTCCGTTACCCTTTCGTGCGCCACGGGCCCTCAGATGACCTTATTAGATGAGCTGCCAAACTGGGTTCAATTGGATGGATGTCTTTAGCCTTCCAATATACGTATGGTCCGTGGAGATGACGCAACAGAACTCAAATCCTCTTGCCAAGCACGGAGAGTACTTCGAGCGGCTGTATGCAATTCGGTTCCTTCAATCTACGGTGTTTGGCAAGTGCTGATAAAGGTGAACAGGTGAAGGGTTCCATCGTCGCTTTCCCATTCAAACTCAACCAGAACGCATTCAGTCATATGCTTTACGAGCACACGCTTCCAGTTGACCCTCGTCTTCTTGTTCTTGCTGTTGGCACAGGAGCCTGGGTACTTTGGTCGAGCTGGACTTCACGAAACAGAAACCCTCGTCATCTCCCAAAGCCACCAGGGCCCAAAGGGGTTCCTTTCATCGGGAATGCCCTCCAGATTGCCCATGGGAAGTCTTGGGAAACGTATAGAGATTGGGCCAAGCAATACGGTACGCATTGTAACCACACGGGTTGTATCACTGCCTGAATTTTGCATATCTTCACAGGCGACATTATTTACCTTGACGTGATAGGACAGCCAGTCATCGTACTCAACTCTATCAAGGTCATCAATGACCTTCTCGAGGAAAAAGCGATGAACTTTTCGGATCGAGTACAAACGCCTTCTCTGGCCATGTGAGTGCAACGCTCCAATCACCTTGCGTGGACAAAACTCAGCGAGCGCCGATTCCTACTAGGCTGCGTTTTGAATGGAATTTCGGGATTTGTGACTACGGAAACTATTGGAGAGAGAATCGACGGGTATTCCACCGATACTTCAGCGCAGGACAACTGGACAAATATCACCCGGTACTCGAGGAACAGTGTAGGGTCTTTCTCCAGCGTCTGTCTTCTGAGCCGAAAATGTTTATGGACATCGCAAAATAGTGAGTATATCTCCAGTATTTCGGCGACTTGCTGAGGTGGACAACCAAATAGCTTTGTAGGATCCGTTGTGACCCAGATGTCGTACGGTGTGAGCGACCCTGCCTATACCTCCAAGATGATTGACGACGCCGAGGCTATCGTTCAAGGATTCAGTGAATTGGCCATTCCCGGGCGCTTTCTAGTGGACCTCTTCCCAATCCTTCGCTTCGTTCCGTCATGGTTCCCCGGGGCAGGGTGGAAGAGAAAACTCCAGGGGTATGGCAAGAGGAGTCAGGCCGTTTATTACCAAGCATTGGAAGATGCTATGGAACGAGCTGTGCGTCAAGGGCCGGCATGCTAATCATGGTCGCTGTTCTTACACTAGACTCGCAGAGAAATGGAATTCAAGGCCAATATGCAAACGTTGCTGACGACATCATCCCCAAGTTGCCTGACCCGAGCCACCCTTCCTACGATATTGAGAAGGAGAAGGCGAGAAACGCGACGTTGATTGGATACATTTGTGCGCTCTTATCCTTGTTTGCCGTCTTTCTCCGTGTCTGATATCGATCGCACGTCCCAGCTGGCGTCGATACGGTATACAATTACTACATGTCAACCGTTGTGTGATATTGACCAATATCAACAGACAACGCAGGCAGTTCGTGCCCTCTTCCTTGCTCTAGCGATGTACCCCGAGGTTCAGAAGCGAGCGCAGCAAGAATTGGAACAAGCACTGGGACCCTGTCGCCTTCCAAAGCCCTCCGAAGTCCTTGCACTACCTTATCTGACTGCTCTAGTTAAGGAATTGGGTAGATGGCACACGGTCGCTCCTATAGGTAACTTAAAACCTCCACCAATATCCTTTGACCCTTACATTGCCTTCTTCTAGGCGTGCCTCGCTGCGTCAGGGATGACGATGAGTACAACGGATGTTTCATCCCAAAAGGGTCAATCGTCATGTGTAACTCTTGGTCAGTCCTCTTAGTGCGAGGAGGGTTAGAAACCTCATTTGGTAAATCAGGGCCATTATGCACGATCCGGAAGTATTCGAAAACCCAATGGAATTTCGACCTGAGCGATACCTCAAGGATGGCCAGATAGACCCGGCGGTGCTCGACCCTGAAGGTGGTGCATTTGGATATGGGAGAAGGTAAGTGCTCAGTGCGAGACTCTCTTTGTAAGGTAACTCAAATCGTCAACAGGATATGTCCCGGACGTTTTCTCAGTAAAGAGATCGTTACTTTCATGGCTGCCTCTCTCCTCTGCGTGTTTGATATCAGGCCTGCCAAGGATAGCAAAGGAGATCCCATCCCCCTGAAGTATGACACCGGTATTGAGCTGGTTTCGTGCGTCGACTTCCCTCTGCTGATGGCCAAATTTACTGATTCCCATCCCTAGAAAGGTAGAGCCGTTCGAAGTTGAGATTATGGCTCGCTCTCAAAAACATGCCGCACTTGTGGTGGACTATTGACCCACCCTCCGTCCCTCTCCGATTGACGTACAAGGCAAGCCCTGACAGTCTGTGTGGTATTAAGAATTAGATGATTCCCAGTTCTAGTATAACCAGGAAACATGTTGAGTATGTTAACGAGCTGCCGGTGATCATTGAAAACGGGGCAATTTCAAATCTATACCTTCACCTTCAACTCCTCCATCCGAAGGTGGACGTCCAACGTCAATGATTGTGGCGAAAGTTGTACGCGATGGGTGCACGAACTGTGGGATCCGATGAGAACTTCTCGAGTCTTCAGTTCGCGTGTTTAGGGTGATCCCTTCCGACAACTTGCTCCGATGAGCTGTCTTTCGAAGGTGGAGGGCCATCCGAGTTGCGAGGAGGGGGATAGCAACCGACTGAGGACTGGAGCAGTGTCAAAAGAGCACGGTATGACGAACATAAAGAAACTTACATCGCTAGGACTAATCGAATGCTCTCCTGCCATATCACCGTCAGCATGGGTGAGCGGCGGGCAAAGAGCGACATACCGATGCAGTGAAAGCAAGGACACAGTTGACAATGGATAGAACTGTATGGTAAACAGTTGATTAGATGATGACCGTTTCTCGTTGGAGATTCACCCACCAGCGATTCCAAAAAGGTAGATGAAGCCGTCCCGGATGAAAACGAACATCAGGGCGCTCCTGAGGTTTCGATACTGATGACATGCACTCCAGAGCATCACACTTAGAAGAACTGTTTGAAAGGTTCGCTAGGGTCATTATACGAACCCAGAGAAGACGCCTGGAAAACTCACCTGTCTCAGCGCCAACGGGAATGACAAATGCCGAGGCTACAAGATGCGAGCGAAGGTTGATTGGAACACAGTGTAACCCAGGAAGATCAAGGACAATATCTGGGAAGAATTGTGAGTCGCCAAGGGGCTATCCAAGAGAGGACAAAAAGTACACACGTTTCGCTTGCGTAAAATACTTGGAAAGCAGGATAGTACATGCTATGAATTTGGCCTAAAAGAGATAAAAGGGGGATCAGCACGGCTTTCGCGCACACCACCGTTTCACGCACCACGAACAGACCCCCCAAAAATAATCGCATTCGTCTCGTCCTCCCTGAAAATGCGTGAACGCTAAGGTAAAGGATCGCTGGAAGGATCAGTCTGAAATATCGCCCTCAAACGGGAGGTATCCAACTATACCTTCAGAGAAAAACGCGTTAAAGATGGAGGTGACTGGAATGATGAAAGTGAGCCTACTACTGCGGGGTTTGAGGCAATCACCACCCACATCCCGTCGCTGCAAAGACAAGCGAGCACTGCTCAGCCGTGAGCGATTTCGAGAACGCAACTAGACAAGTGTAAGTGGTTAGGAAATCCTCAGAAAATTAGAGGGCGCACATATCCAGCCGAAGGTGATCTGAACGACTGCCGTGTACCTGGCAAACATATACACAACCTTTACTGTGCCAACGGGCGCTGGCCACATCAGTTCAACCTCAAGTGGAAATGTATGCAGATAATCGACCACCTAAGCATGTTAGATAGACACAGATGGTCGACAATGGAGAGAACGTACAAGCAGCGAGGTTGCAGCGACTGGCTTCATGATTAGTAATGCAAAAAGTCGTTCAGAGAGCGCAACCTACCTGTCCATGACTAAAGCGTGAATTAGATGTGTTTATGGACGGAGAATAAGACACACATACATTAGTTATCTGCGCTCCGTTGAGACCCTCGATGACGACGTCCATGCTGGAACAGGTGGGCTCACAAAATCGTCCCACAATCAGAGCCAGGACGAAGCAGAAGGGATGCAAGGGGCGTAGAGCAGTAACATCGGCCAGGTGGAGAATTTTAAAGTACATGCTATCTTTGCGATCAGGGGGTAAGACGGTGAGGAGATTACCCAACGAATGATGGATATCGAGACGTGCATTTCATGAATAGATTGACAGCGTCTATATCGATGACGGTCTTCAAGATACTCCTCCAACTTCGACAGACTGAGCCACCGTTCTCTCTTGGATAAACCAAGGCGTAGGACTTCCTTTGAAGCAGACTGCTTCTGTTGAGCCGATCGGTCAGCGATGCTCTGACTGACCTGGGCTGTTTGTACAGGCGGATTTAGGTCCCCAAGGAGTTGCCGTAGCACCGTAGAACCCACAGCGGCGTTTGCGGCCCCTGAACCCAGTGCATTGGGAACGACGCCCATAAGAACTGAATGGACGAAGCGCTCGTTGACTTGACCGAAGGAGGCATAGCATTTGACGTGATTGATCTGGAAGAAAGACGGATATCCGCTAGAGACGGAGTGTTTGTCTCAACTTCTCAAGTCAAGCGGAGATTGAATTCATCAACAGAAAGCTAAGCATTGTACGAGTCACAATGAAACGATACAACTTTACAACGTGCGTTTCAAAGGTTATTAATCAAGGAGAAGTAGTGTCGGGAGCGAGGCTCGATCCTGCATTCAAACGGGAGGGGAAAACTAGACAAGAGGCTCAGCCTGGGCACACAGATCAAGTAGAGCCGAAGGACTGACCTGACCGCATTCGAGCTGGCTCGTAGCGTCAACGGCTCCTTCTGACCCTCAGCAGGTTTGATGTTGAAACAAGTAAGGAAAGCCGCCGTCATTGATGTGAGGGTATCGTCGCTCAGGTAACGGCCAGGGCAGACTCTTAAAAGCAGCCATCAGTAAATCATACTTACTTGGTTCCCAATCAGGTACAATCACCTTCGTCCATATCCGAAAGAAGTAGAGTGATGATCCAGGACGGCTGAATCAATCTGGCCATTTGACTTGAGGTAACGTTCAGGCTTGAATTCGAAGGGATCGTCAAAGTTCTTCGGGTCGTGCATAACCGCCCTTCGGTCATCTTAACTGAGGTACTCAGTCTTAGTCCAGAACACTCACCAGCCATTTGGCATGACCATGGTACCCGCTGGGATACGCATTCCCTCGTAGATATCTTCCTCTGTTGACACGTGGGGCAAGGCTGATAGAGGGTACAGTATAAGCAGGGAGATTAGGGACGGGCACTAGACTATGCACCGAGTGGGACGACCGCATGCCATCGCCCTGCCTCTTTAATGACGGCTTGGAGATATGGGAGTTTCTCAAAGTCGCTGAAGGTAGGGAGGCGCTCCTGGCCAACGACTGAGTCAATCTGCTCCTGAGCCTTGCGCTGAATATCAGGGTGCATTGTGAGTGCAAGCATCACACTGAGCGCCGTGCTGACAGTCTGTGAGGGCTACTCAGATGTTGCGTACTAACGGACTCATAACGACTTACCGTATCCGCACCAGCTACGTGACGAGGTCTTTATAACAGCGGAGGATGGACAAGATTACAGAGCTTACCGAGATATGCAGCAGCACATGTGTTTTTCGCTACTTCCTCCTTGTACTGAAGGTCGATTGTGTTTTCCTTTGGCAACTCTTCAATAAGTTCGACGGCCATACTCCTAAAGAGAGACTTTTGGGACCCATTCCGCTGCAGCGGCCCTGTTATTGGACACCTGCATATGGAGGGACAGTGCATACCATGCGAGCCTTGGTGTCCTTGAAAGGAACGGAGATGAAGCGATCATTCCATATAGCAAAATCCTCCAACGCGCGCCTCCATCCCGCACCGGGGAACCAAGAAGGGATGTGTTGCATGGAGGGTAGGAAGCCGACTAAAAACTTTCCAGGAGTCATGACTTCGAGAAAGTGAGCGAGAAAACCATCTGCTTCCATCGTGAGTTTCTTGTTATATTCTGGATCATCGGCACCATACGCAGCGCGCATGATGATAGTCCCGAAGAAGCTACCAAAGGATATGTAGGTCTAGATAGCTCAGTTCGCAGCATAACACTCACTGATGAGTGGCTTCACGAAAATCATCGGGCCGAGATAGCAGGGCCTTCAGAAGGATTGGAATCTCTTCTTCGATGATCGGTCGAAATTGGTGGACCTCCTTCCGGTTGAAGAACTGGTGGAATGTACGTCGATGGTCTCGCCATTTCTGGCCGCAGTTCATGAACGCCACGCTCCAGAAGTGTCTCGAGCTGTACAAAACTCGGAAAGATTGTCACCTCAAAGGGAAGAGACTTACAGCTTAATGATAGGCGACTGAATGCGGTCAGAGTAGTTGGCTGAGCGCTGAACGAGCAAGGTGTTGATAGCATCCATCGAATTCAGAACAAGGAACTTGTTGCCCAATGCCTCAAAGTAGATCAAATCGCCTAGACAGTCAGGGTAAGATTTATTTCCTTTCGATGGCGTGAAAAACCCCGGTGGTACCGTATTTCTTCGACCAGTCGCTATACGTTTCCCATGGATGCTCGGAAGGTATGTCCAAGATATTTCCAATCAGAGGATACCCCCTAGGGCCAGGTGGTAATGGAGCCCTTCGAATACGACGAAGAGCAAAGCGAAGCAGGATTAGAGCCACAGCAAGAAGACTAGCAATCACGAAGGGGTGCTCGAGGTAAGCCATGGCTAGGGAGTACATGGAGAGGTCAGGATGGGGGACCGAGCTATGCACCATGGCGCAGGCGACAAAGGCGTAGATATAGGTGGCGCTACATGCATTTAATGTACAGCAGCACATGTGAGCCAGTCACATCGGAGAGTCGACCAAAACCGCGGCGCTTCACCAATAGATTTGCTTGCCCAGGAGCCGACAGAGCATGCACCAGTGGCAGCGAGCATGCTATTTCAAGAGGAGAGATAGCCAAATGAAATCACCAATATGCTGCTATGTGGTCTCCTGGCATTAATGTAAAGCAAGGCATTCTCGGTTCCCGATCGCGACGCAGTATCGTGCCTGACTCGGACGACAGGACAACCCCTCGAGCGGACCAAACAGCGCTCATGGGCGACTAGACCGATACATTGGCCACGGTAGTACACACTGATCGACCTCCAGCAATTTTCCAAACAATGCAAGCGCAGTGTACATCAGCAGCCATGCTCTAGTAAAACCACCTTTATCCTCCAAGTCCGTCTCCGTAGTTGGAGGATCAATTTGAATGGGATATGGACGAGGGATCAGATCGATTTCTCTGGGCTGGCCTCTGGAATCTGGATGCATTGTGCTCCAGTTCCTGGCGTCGATCGAGGCATCTGCCAAGCTCGCTCATTCTGTACAGCTGAATACAATCTTTTCATCAAATCATATCAGGTGGCGTATCTGCCTCTAATAGCGGGAAGGGAGCCATCTGATTTTGATCACCGGGCGGTGGCAGCCGTTCCTTTTGAGCTCGTTTATGGGTGTGTGATTGATGAAGATTGGGCGCTTGGGCACGTAGAGTCTAGACGGTATAGCCTTCCTGAAACGGCTGGGATCCTTGTTAAGGTCATCCACCATTCCTTCGGTGATTGACTTTCCATTGCTCAACAGGCGGGCCGCGCAAGAAGCGTTTCAGTGTGTATTGCCCGAGAACTCCCCTGCTGATCCAAACACTCTTCTGTCAACAAACGCAAGATATAGGTATCCGCGAACATAAGACACATTTTCCTTCTCCATCAAGGCTGGTTTCTTCCCCCCAGCCCATCCCCAACAGAAGTTTTCGTGTTCTTACATTCGGAAGGACTTAGTTCTCGCTGCAAGCATGGATCTGTTGGAAATCCTCGAGAACACTCGAATATCGAAGGTTCGTTCAGAATTCCAACTCTCCTGACTCGCCCCTCGTTAATCACAACCGATGGCTAGTCGTTCGTAGGTGAGCAAGTTTCCGACCTTGTGCCACTTCCTGTGCCGACTCCAATGCTCTTAATCGACGTAGCTGGGTCTGCTGCTCTCATGGTAAGATCTCTTCTTCGGGACGCTCAAGACTCTGATTTAACCCTTTTCGTCAGGTGGCAGATTATTTTCAGACACTGGATGATGAGGTGAGCTGGGTGGCTATGTTCGCGGACGATTTTGACCCCTTTCAGATTCGACTGGTCTGGCTTTCGCAGACGTCTCCAGTCAAGGCCCTCTTTCTGATTACCCGCTACATCCTCCACATCCATTTCGCTTTCTCATTTGTCTGTGGGTCTTCTGATCCTTATGAATCTTGTATTTTAACCGACTGAATGCGCGAAGTCAACATGGCGCCCACACTTTCAGCGGAGGTATGGATGAAGCACCGAGACTTGGCAGCCACATCCTTAACCCCTCTTTATAGCTTTGTCGAACAATGTTCATCATGACTTCACGTGAGTCCACTAGTTCTCAGCTCCCTCGCAGTTGAATTGACAACAGTGACCTCCAAGTTACTGGCGTCTTGACCGGACTTTTCAGCGAAGGTGATAAGTTCAGCGCCCTCCGCCTTCAAGCATTGCTGAAATCATCCCTGTTGTGCTCCGTGAAACAGCCCTTTTCTACTTCCAGGTGTACGCATTTTTTCAGAGAAACAAGATCCTTGGAACCTACCTAATGGTTCAATACTTCGTAAATTCCTTCCCTACTGCCATTCATCCCCAGAGCTAAGATCCAATCCTAGATTGCATGGAGCGCCGTGTTGTGTATTCAAGTCCTCTATTTCACCCGCATTGAATGTAAGCGTAAAAACTATCATTATAGGGATAGTTCCACTCAGACATTTGATGCCAGTCTCCAGGATGGACCTTCCATCTCTTACCTGTGCACTGAAGGAAACCAGCGCAAACCTTATGGGCATAACGTTCGCCATTTCGGTAGGCTCTGTGTCAAGTGAGCGTCTTTCCCCCGCCCGAGCTTCATAACGAGACTAAATGCATGTTATTCAAGTTCTAATCCTAATCACACTATCTATCATGCTTGTGAAATATGGAAACCTCAAGAATGCCCTGACACGAGCATTTGTCCGTGACGGAACCGTATTTCTTTATGGTATCGCCATGATTGGTGTCATCTCGACCGTCTTGACTTTCACGGGACAGGTGCGGTTCCTCATTACTCTTGAGACATGGGTTCTGACCATGATGCTTTTCCAGGATTCGATTAAATGGGTCCTGGGAGCGTACGTATCTTGTTTCCTTCATGCCAGGGTCACATACTCACCACCCAATCCAGGCCGAAGTCTGTTGTTCACAGCCTACTGGCTTGCCGCATGGTCCTCCATTTACGCCGAATAGCAGAGCGGCTGCGGAAAGAAGGAAGAATTATTCCTTTCACGTCCATTCAGTTCGCGCAGGTGAAGCAGCGAAAGCCCAAGTGGTGGCATCCTGTGCCAGTCGTGGAGGGGATTGCAATGACTGTCGTCACGGAGACGTATGAAAGTGAAGGGTCCAAGGTGATGGCGTCAGAAACTGAGGCGCAGAAAGTCAGGAGCGACATCCAGGATAGAGTGTTCGATATCACGAGGCTGTGATGTTCTGTCACATACGCAGTGCAGGCCAAACACCTATCCTCCACGCAGCATCGTTCTCCACTCGAGTAGCTTGTCAAGCGATGTCATTCAGAAATGCGAGTACAAGCCGAAGGTTGAAACAGCAGGGCGTGGACCGCTAAATCAAGTTGAGACCAAGGATAAAACTTGAACGAGTGGATAGGATGCGTCCAGGTATATACCACGCATATATTAGTCAAAAATGTGGGATATAGAGTACGCGTGTTGCAGAGCAGAGTGATATGCGAAAGTTCGTTTCGGGAATGCATGCGAGGAAGGACCATGTCATGAGTGTACTAGCTTACGAGCGTCCAAAGGAAACCGCGACAAGGGACAAGGAAAAGCGAGGTGCGAAAGAAAGACAAGATGGTATGACACCATAGGCACGAGTAGTAAATGTCCAATTAAGAATATCCGAATGAGTGTCTTCAGGGTGATAGCAGTCCAGTCTACGATTCCGAAAGTATCTTGTCGATGGAGGTGTTCAAGAACTCTTTCTTGCTGGCGAGGTCAGCCTTGGGGAACTTGGCTTGGATGGCCTCACGGGTTGTCCTAGAAAGTAGTTGCTGGTTAGAACCTAACAGGACAAGATGATAGTTCACATACTTTTTGGTAACGGTCATGAGGTCCTGGGTGCTTAGGTAGTTCCGCAAAGCACCAAAGAGCTCCTCGTCACTAGGGTTAGCGTTCATACTTGGTCCGGCGAATGGGTTGACAGTCGTAGCCATCGAGAACGTTGACATTGGCCTGCTGGCACCAAGCGCAGGTGGAGGATTCATCCCTCCCTCGAAGCTTCCGCCCATGCCAGATGCACCACCTCCGAAGCCCATCGACATCATGGTGTTCCTGGGCCCTGAACCACCCGTCATCATCTGCGGGGCACCGTACATGCTACCCGTCGTTTGGTAGCCCATCATACCCATAGGCATGGACATGCCACTCATCATACCACCACCCATGGAAGCCGTTGGTCCACCGTAATCGCTGCCGTGCATGGAGCCTCCACCGCCGAAGGGGGAGACGAAAGGCAGCTGAGGTGCACCATACGTCGACATCGGCTGCATACCCTGGAAGCCGCCGTGAGAGAAGCCCGAGTGCTGACTGCCGTTGCCCAAAGGCATCTTGAGGTTAGACTTGGAGTCGAGGGGGTTGGTATCTCGGTAGTAGTCACCAGCGTGCGAGCTGTGATATTGAGACCCATGTGGTGAAGGAGGTCGAGAGCGAGAGTAATCTCGGGGTTTCGAGCGAGCTTGGGAGTTGTAGCCGGTGTCGTCCGATCGTCTTGAACCAGTCTCCCAAGCCTCGGCTTCATACTCTGTTCATAACAATTAGGGAACTGGAAAGCGGAACGAAAGGGGGCAAAGACATACCGCTGAACTTCTTGAGTGGGATAATGGACTCGTCAAACTTTTCATCATCATTCACTATGACCTTCTTTTCCTTGCCCTCGCCAACAACGACACGAGTGTTACCCCAGCTGAATTCGTCCATGCACCAGAACGAGTAGACAGGGAGGAAGAACGAGTAGACCGGGTATGAAAGGATGTAGACCACCATCCATCCGATCAGCATGAACTCGCGCTTGATGATGAAGATGAAGGCTTGGAGACCGTAGACAACGGCCAGCATGATGATGGCGATTCTGGGGAAGGCAGAGGCTTGAGTGGCAACGACAACAATGAGATAGACCAGCTACATGAGAACCGTTAGTATTGCTGTGTGCAGGAGGGGATGTAAGAGGCTTACATAGACGACGGTAGCCGGGAGGATGAGGGTACTCAACAAATCGATGAAGACGAAGAATCTCATCGAGAAGCAGCAGAACCCAAACAACTCCGGAAGAATGACCAGCTCGCAAAGGTTGTGGACCGTCGAGTTGATCCATCGTCGACGTTGCGAGAACAAAACCTTCCAGCTCTCTGGAGCCATGGTATGAGCAATCGCATCAGGACAGAACTTGGTCTTGAAGCTCGGGAAGTGCTTCATCAGCAGCGTTGTCAAGAACCGATCTTCACCAAGACTGAACAGGTTTTTCTTGTGAAGCGTGTCAACGTTGGGTTCGGCGTACTCTTCGATGATGCGGTTGGAGATGATGATTGGGCGACCTTTGTCGGCGGTGCGGATGCGGTAGAGGGAGAAACAGCCAGGAAGACAGGTGACGGAGCCGAATAGGGATTCGAAAGCCTTCGAAAGATGGTGAGAGATGTAGTATTCGTAAACCTGGATCATGGTCCACCAGGAGACTTCTTCGTTGGACAGCTTGGTCTCCCCGCAAATCCCAATGATTGCAGAGTCGTCAGCGCTTGAGGCGACGAGTCGATTGAGGGAATCGCCGGTAACAGTCTGAGGGAACAATTAGGCAGCGATCTGCTAGATGAGAGGCAAACGTACCGTATCTGCATCGATGGTGAAAATGTATTCGTAGAAGGCGGGGTCGATGCCGATGACGTTCCTCATTTGATGATAGATCTCAAGCTCCAAGGGGTTCATGGGGGAATCAAAGTGAACGCGATTGAGGTACTGCATAAGCAAGATCTGAGAATCGCGCTTGCCACGATTGCCAGGCCTGGACCGCTCAGTGGGCTTGCCAACCTTGACGACAACCATATACCTAAGCAGATGAAAAGATTATCAGCATGGGGGCGAGGGGTGCGAAGCAGGGTGATGACTTACGGGACGACATGACCTTCAAACTCGTAGAGACCGCTGTAAATCTTGCCGTAGTTGAGAGCCTTTGAGCCTTCGCCAATGCTCTTGAAGAGGAGGGGCTCAGGGTCAACCTTGGGATCCACACCGAGGATGTCGAGGACGATGCGAGGCGTCGTGCGATCGTTGCCACTTCCGATAATGTTACCGTCGCAGATGATGAAGATGAGTTTGCGTTTGTCATCGTATTTGAGCGCGGCAAGGGAGTCGATGGTCCGACGGAGGGAGTCCTCGCCTTCAGTGTAACAGGGGACTTGGCAGAGTACGAATTTATCCTGGAGTTCCGGGTTGCGCTTACCGCCGAGCTGCAACGCGGCCAAGACTATGGAAGAACAAGGATATCAGAGACTTGCCGCGAAGGAATAAGGAAGGTGAGCTTACACTTCAAACCCATGCTACTCATCAGGATGACGGAGGCGATGATCAAGAGATAGTTGGATGCTTGACATCTCGCCGTCTTCCTGAAATCAGCCTCGCCAACGAAGAATGCGTTTTCGAGGCAGTTAAGATTGACGCGACGAGGTCCATCCTCCATGCGATCAAAGACCTTAAACAATCATTAGGCATCGTAAATATGAGGACTGCACCAATCGAATCATACCTGCTGCAAATCCTTCGTGAGATCCTTGCCTGTCAACCTCCTAAAAGTATCCACGATGTCTTCGTCTAAAAAGGCGTACACGCCCTGGTTGTTGTTCCTTTCGAGCGTGAAGTCGTAGTCGGTCAGATCGTAGACCCTGTTATTGTACACGCCCCAGATCCTAGGCAAGCATTAGTCGCGCGTTCGAACTGACAGGAGGAACGTAAACTGACTTTTGCATTCCCTCATCCTCAGCCCATGCTCGGATCTTATTCCGATCCCAGACGACAGGACCTTTCCGGAATGGCTTCATCTTCGGGACGAACCGATTCTTGTACCACTCTGGGTCTTTCAAGTCATCCGTGGCGCCATTTGAGCCGCTGGTATGGATGGCCTATTGAACATGGTGTAAGTATGACGTTCGTTGAAAGAGCAAAAACCAGGCTGGTACTCACCTGTGGAACGGGAGGAGTGAAGTTCTTGTACTCGAGCTGGATGTTAGCGTCGTCCGCAACAAGGAATGGACAAGCGAGGGGTAGAGGTGGGGGGAAATAATAGGTCATGTCCGCGCCTGCGAGTTGTTCGATAGTGTCACGGTCGTTACTCCGCATCGTCTGGCCTTGTGCGTGGTTGCCTTTGATAAAGTCCGTAACGTCGTACACAACACCTCTGACCGCGATGAAGATGTCGTTGTCGCCTTGATGTCCAGCGACCTCGTCGAGGGTCCAAGCCTTGTCATATTCAGGACAGAGGAGACGCCCAAAGACGACGATGTAGAAGATGACAATGCCGTTGAAGAGGAAGATGAGCCAGAAGATGGTGACCTTCTCGCGCCACGCCAGACGTACATCGGGGCGTTTCATGCGACCAACTGAGGAGAGGAGGAAGGAGGGGATGAGCCATGTGCAAGCCCAGACGGTCCTGAGCCACCATTTGCGGGTTCGAGTGGATGGGATTTGCTCGACGGCGTTGGGAGCCTCCTTGACCTTCATGTCCCCACTCGGAAGGTTGTTTGAATCCTTGGGCGGGAAACCGCGATCACCTCCACCCCGCTCGCTGACACTGGGCGAACCGGGATAAGCTGGCGCAAGACCAGGGGAAGTCAAACCTCCGGGTCCATACGTCGCTGCATCAGGCATGCTCATCCCGGCACCACCCTGGCCGAGGAGATTGTCGTTGCTGCCTCCAAACCCGCCTGCGTAGCCAGCGGGGACACCCAAAAGCATCTGGCCTTCTCCTGGTCCACCGTGAGTGTATTCGGTACCCAACTCGTCTTCATCCCCTTCATAGCCCCCATACCCAGCAGGCCCTCCCTTCCCATCCTTCTCAGCTGCACGAACCCGATCCTCGACGCTCTTCCAGGTGTCGTATGTGAGGAAAACGTGGCCCTCCTCCTTGACCGCCCCTTCGCCAAACACATTGTCTTCGGACTCCCCGTCGAATGAAGTTGAGGTGGAAGAGTCTCGCCACCAGGCGTCCTTGCCGATCGTCCATCCCTCCGCCCGAGAGATCTGGGTCATGCGCTCGTTGACGCTGCCCCGCATGCGGCCAACGTAGCGCTCGACGAAAACGTTCCTGTCGATGGCAACGCTCCAGTCGTTCCGGTGAAGCCTATCAAATCCGTGTCAGCGTCAATAGAAACAATGGTGACAGCTTTGATGACGAACCTCTGCACCAGGCTGGGTATCGCGAATGCGGCCAACTGCAGCCTGACCCTTCGCTTGTCGAATGAGTTGGGCGAAATCGAATCGTTGGGTCGGATGTGTGTGATCGTGAACAATCGGTTGCCGGCTGACTTGATGATTGAACCTGTGATGAGTCACGGTCTGTCAGCAAGGGATCACTTGACATCTGCGATACGAGAGCTCACCTGGTGAATCGAGCTCTGATCCAACCTCGGGCAAAACTGGTGCCTCGAATGGGCTTGCTCCTCCGGCAGCGAGATGCAGACTGGGAGGGTTGACGACCTTGCCGAATGCCCACAACACCTCTGAAACGCTTTGATTAACCTGCGCGAGCAGGCTGTACGTCTTGGAGGGATCCATCCTTCCAGGCCTGCCCTCGTACACCTTCGTCAACTCGTCTTCGGCGATGGTCAGCAATCCTCCAAGAGGTCCCGAGGAAGCGGCTGGAGCGGTGGAGGAGTCGGAACCGGAAGAGGTCTTGCCCTTTGCCTCAGCGATACGGGCGTAGGTCTCTCCAGAGAGGACGGGGGTGACATCTCGCAGGCCACGGCCGAGGACCTGAGACTGAACGACGAGGTTGTCGTCTCTTGCGTGACGTTCCGTTGCAACGCCAGGACCGGATACCAGTCGCTGTAAAAGAGAGGGTAAGCGTAAGCTGAAAGAGAATCACGGAGAACGAATGATGCCGCACGTACCGAAACAAATCCATCCCGGCTGCCCCTCAAGAGGGTGAGGAAGCTGACGTCCAACAAATCCGCATCCTTCTCCACGAAGTTGGCGACAGAGTAGGTGGTGGGATGGGGCGACGAGAAATGGTTGATGAAGAATGTGGTCTTGATACGGCTGCCCGACCCCGGTGATCCACCGAGGAGGCCAACCGTGGACTCGTCGACGCCGAACAATCCCTTGCATCGATCTCCAAACGCCTCGAGAACGCCATCGATGATCTCTCCATCCTTCTTGTCTACCGCTTCGCCCTTGCTTTCATCAATGAGACCGCTCTTGCCAGTCTTCCAGTTGTGCGAGGCACGTGCGATGACGCCCAGAACTCCACCAAGCTTCTTGCCAGATGCTGACACAGGCGTAGGCTCGATCGACGGGTTCCCTCTGAGGAGCTGGACAAGTTCGTCGGATGCAAGCACCTCGGAACCAACGACTCCCTGGACGTTCATGGCGGAATGACCAGAGATGCTCCCTGATCTTCCACGTCGACCAGAGACGGCCGAACCGACATTCTCGTTGGTGAGGATGGAGTTGAAACCGACAGAGGGCTCAAACGAATGTTGCGAGATGAAAGAGTTGACGACCTCGTCGGCGAAGTTGATGGTGAACTCTTCGTACGAGTTGGAGCCGTATGGGGATCCGACGAGAGGTGCTGTACCCATGGACGTTCGGTTGAACGTTCGGGTCTGATAACCGGGCTGGTCGAGCATGAAGATGGGGATAGTTTGCGAAAGCACGTCGAGCGTGGCGGTTGCTGAAGAAGGCGACGTTGGCTGGGGAAGGGAGGCGGAGAGACGATGGTTGCAAGATTCGATGATATAGGCAAAAAGGACGGCATAAAGGTCCCTCATGCACCTGTCCCTCTGCGCAGCACTCTGCTCGTCGTCTAGAAGAACGCCAACGCTCTCCTTCCGGATCCATCGCATCCTCGTCGTGAGCACGGCCGACAACTCTTCTTCTCCGACACCGAGAAGTCGTGCAGCTTGAGCGAGAACAGTCGGGTTGGTGACGTAGGCTTGAGATGACCGTTGGGCGACACCTTCATCTTGGTAGGCGAATTCAAGGTTGCCAAGGAGGAGGATAGAGGTGAGGAGGGTGAAAATTGAGGAGAGATGCTTCGGCTTGAAGCCGAGAGCCGCAAGGGAAGCACGGGTCTCGACCATCCCTATGGAGTCGTCGGGGCTAAGGAACATCCCTGTAGCTGAGCTGAGCCTGTAGCATCCGCTGCTGCTGAGGAGCTTGTAGTCGCTCATGTCCTCCAAGCCGAAATAGTCACGCTCCTCGGCGGTAGCGCCATTGAGGAACTGATAGAAAATGTGGAAGGTACGTTCTTCCGCGCGAAGCTTCGTGGAGAGGCGAGATTTGTCGAGATTGAACGTGATAAACTTGGCACCTGCGATTCGGCCTTTCGAGGGGGTGAAATGAAGGGATAAGAAGCGTGCATGCCGGGAGGCGTTGTCGTTCCAGGGAGATTTGGAATTCCCGAAAGCGTCGAGAATGGTAAGAGTGTGCTTGACCTGGGAGGCCAGCGAAGTTTCTTTGCGGGTATGAGATGATAGGGAAAGGAGCTCGTTGGTCAGAAGACGGAACGTCGTCGATTTTCCGGACGAGGTGAGACCCCTATTCCATGAACACGGTCAGAATTAATCTAGCTTCGAAGAGAAAGAAACCTACCGAGAGATGGCTCCTTGAGCCTCCTTTTTCCTCCTCATCGCATAATACATCTTCACCGCCGTCTCGTAGACATGCGGCTGCATCCTTCCACCAACCACTCCTCCTGCTGCGGTGTCTCTCCATCCCTTCTCCTCGTACTCCTTCATGCTTGCATCGTTTGCCGACGCGAGGGTCTTGTACGGGTTGACGACCACGAGGTGATGGGACCCAATTCGAGTGTAGGGGAGATCTGAGCGAAACCTCGCTTGCAGGGTCGAGAGCACATTGTCGGGTGTGGGATAGATCGTTGTTGTCGAGGCTCCTTGCCCGACCTGGACGAGGTCGAGGAGGTCACCGGATGATGACGCCGAGGGTGCTGCCATCCTGGCTGCGGTTTTGTGGGTGTCGATGAGCTCTTCTTGCTTGAGGGAAGCAAGCCGAGCCTTCTAATAGGGTGAAAGTGTTGGATCGTTCCCTCCTTGGATGTCGTTCGATACGAAAAAGAGGCAGTAAAGTCGTTGCTCTGGATGATGTCAGCCACACGCAGCGGCGACCCTCAATCCAAACGGCAGTCTAAAGCGCCGTGAAGGAGTGAAAAGGTTCAGAAGAACGAAGAGAAGGAAGCTGGGCAGGATGAGAGGCTGGGCTGGGCTGCTGGCGGTTGACGATACCTAAGCAACGATCCACGTGGTAACTAATTCTCACACCCGAAATCAATCAGAGATCAATTCCGCCACTCAAACGAAGGGCGAACTGCCTTGGCGGCTTCGCTAGCCCGTATTCAGACCACAAGAAAGATATCGAAAAGGTAAACTTACGTGTAGATGCTCTGAGAGGGAGGGAGTATACCCTTGACGGATGCTAGCAGGACGCGCAAAATTCTGGAGGTAGAATCGTCCAATCACAGAATTTGATCGACCGCAGGCGCAGTCCGGGATGCTATCAAGTCGGATGAAGCAAAGAAATAACTGTTAGAAGGTTCTTGTGGGATTAATCCTGGGACCAGAGCAGCTATTGGAGCAGTTTTGAAAAGACAGAGATCCCCAGATCCTCCAGAGTGAACGCAAGAACGGTCTCCAGAAGCTTGCGAGTCCAACCACAAACGAAGGGTCGTATGAACCTTGAAAGACGCCTCTGAAAGCCCAGCACAATCGCGGGATCCAGAGGTAGAAGTAGCCTAGCACGTAGCCTGCAGTCTCAAGGCTTTGATGTGGCCCTAACTCGAGCTGCAGTGCGAAGAAGATGCTGTGGGCTGACCTTGTGTCGACAGCTGGTGGTGGGAGAGGATGAATGCAGATTCGGAGAGAGAAACCCAAGATACTCCTTTTATATATCCAAACCTGTAGCGCACGGACCACCGAAGCCAAATGATTGAAGGATGTCAAAGCTATCAAAAAATGATTCCCAAAATGGCAGGCAAGGTACCTGATTCATTAGCGAAGCAATTGCAACGTCATCAGCACGCGGCTTCGAAGGACGTGATAATCCTGTCTTCAGTGACGAGATAGGCTCTGATTTGGGCTCTGAGCTTGACCCCTGGCAGGCCCGACGCTATCAAAGTGAGGGCCTATTCAGTATGCTCAGCGATTATCGTATCGCTGGCGACGTTGTTGATTTCTCCTTTACTTTCTCTTGTGGCCTCGTTCTCTGCATTTCTGTGCTGAATAAACGAAATCCCACGCAATCAACCGTTCCCTACGTCCAGATCCTCGATGGAGGCCGCGTACTCCTGCCCTTGAATAATCAAATACACTAAAAGGTGCAATGGCTTTCCCAAAACGGAGACTCACCCCCTCAGGCACTCCCCATTTAAACCGTTCAACACCAAAGATTAATGTGCATCAGGGGTAAAGCCACGTCAAATAATAATCTGGTTTGAGTGTACACACGGGCAGGGGGGTGCCGATGATACATGCATGAGGATAAGTGAGATACGCATACTTCATCACAACCTAGATGCAGCGATCAAAGCTCACCAAATCGAGAACAGGACCACAGATCCAGGGCCGACCGAGTTAAAGACTTTTCCCGCTCTGCCGATAGGCGTCGAACACTTGGACCTGCAAGGTCATCCTCGTCAGGCTTGGCGCGTATTACCTCTAGCCACACCGGCTGATTTTTGCCTTCCAGTTTCGTGGGATCACCGTCCAACAGAACACCGATGACCTTTAGAGTCGATACGCTTCTCGCCCATGACAATGCAATTCCCTCTTCCTTCACCATGTCGCTGATACCGCCAACTTCATCAAACTGCAGTTCCAAAAGGACAGTTTCCAGAGGAACATTCGCAAATGCTTCAGGCGCTTCTTCAGTCTAAGCAAGAGGTCAATCAGTGAGGTGCATTGGTGAAAAGGGTTGTAAACCCACGATGCGAATGTCCTTCAATAGATCCTGTATGAAAATACCGTAGAGGAAGGACAGCTCGGGTGTCATCCGTGCGAGCGTTTCCCACCACGACAGAGTCTCGTTATCATAGATGAAGAAGCAGAGGGTCTTCAGGTGCGGTGCGCCTTGCAAAGGAGCAAACACAACGCCCTGCTCACCTCCACTCCAGCTGTTGTCATCCAGGTAAAGGTGCCGCAAGTTACCGCCTGCTGGGCTCGACATGAGGACGACCTCCATATTGCCGTAGTTCCCGTCGAGAGAAACCAGTTTAGGAAACACGGCTTCCTGGGGAACAGGGGGCCCAAAATCAGAAATATAGGCGAGGTGCAGATTTTGCACGTTTGGGAAGGCAGCTACAAGGTTCTTGAGGGATACTGTGCAGTTTGATAGATCCAAGGTGGTTACAAGGGGGAACCTCAACTTTGGAGTGCCGTCCCGCTGAGTGAGGTAGGCACCTAGCTCGCGGCAGCTGAGACGAAGGGAAGTTATTTGATGGCAAGTTAAAGACAGGAAAGACCTGATCCCTTCCTCTTCTCCAAAACTGCAAGAGATGGATAGAGCCTTCAATGACGGAAATATTTCGGTACTCATAGTCATAGCGGTGCGTCCAAGTAATGCTGAGGCATTTCTTTGCACGGAATTGAGAGAAAGGAAGGTGAGGCCGCTACAGCCGAGTAGTGCCAGGGGAAAATCTGGGGAATGCGGGATGACCTGCTCTGTCGAACATCCCAGCGAAAAGCGTCGGAGGTTGGGCATGAGCGTCAAGGCTCTGGTCAGCATTGGCATCCATGCACGTGCTACGCCTGCCGAGACAATTCCGCGCTCTGTCTCAAAACCGCCCGCGTATCGATTCCCAATCTTGAGATTTATGATATATCTCTTGAGTTGCACATCTCTGCGATTGGCGTCGCCTTCCTTCAAAATAAAGGTGAGGAATTTGGAAACCTGAACACCGCTAGTTGTCAGGGTGACAGTATGAAGCAGGTGTGGTAGTGCGATTGCTCGAACATGAGTTGATGTTGCAGTGAAGGAGGAGATATCAGATATCCGACAATGCTCCAAGATTGTGTGCAAGATATCGTCTATTGGGACTGTTGGGAACGGTATCATGTTTCAGGGGAAAGGTTGGTGACCGCAAGAGGGGGTATTTTGAAGAAAAGACCACTTGAGAAGTCGGGGTTGCACCTTGGAGGGGAACAGGAAGGGGCGGGATGGACATCTGCCTCCGCACACCTTTGAGATCGTTACCAGTTCCGCATACTACTAGTAAACAACGGCAAACGGTGAGCCGCCTGACACATGAACAATTCATCCCGATACGAAGTACTACTTCAGCGAAGAAGACCCATTCGGGAGGCGGAGGGAAAGATGGAATGTTTAATGGTTAATGCCATATTAACTATAGGTATGAAGAGGTCATTATCTCGTGTTTGGTGGTGAGATGGGCTCTGATCTGAGCTCCGGGCTTGACTCCGAGCTGGCCCTAGCGTTCACCACGGGTTCGGGTAACCCTGAGGGTTTTAGACCCGCACCTGGCCCAACGGTATAAAGATGAGGACCTGTTCAGTATGCTCAGCGATTATCGTACCGTTGGCGATGTTGTTTATTTCTCCTTTTACTTTCTCTTGAGGCCTTGTCCTCTACATTTCTGTGTCGAATAAAGGAAATCATACGCGTCAAACCTTTCAAGTTCCCCCGTGTCCAGATCATTGATGGAGGCCACGGACCCCTGTTTAACACCAAAGATGAGGGTGTACCAGAGGTGATGCCAATAACGACTGACAATCTGGTTTGAGCGTACATACAGGCAGGGTGGTGTGAATGGTACATGCATAAGTAGGAAGTGAAATACGTGTACCTCATCACGACCTACTACATGCAGCCATCAAAGCTCGTCAAATCGACACCAGGACCACCGTGACAGATCCAGGACCAACCGAGTTAAAGACTGTTCCTGCTCTGGGCCGACAGGCGTTGCACACTCGGACCTGCAAGATTATCCTCGTCAGGCTTGGCGCGTATTACCTCTAGCCACACCGGCTGACATTGGCCTTCCAGTTCCGAGTGATCACCGTTCAAACCGAACACCGATGACCTTTAAAGTCGATACGCTTCTTGCCCATGACAATGCAATTCCAGACTCCCTCCATAATATCACTGATACCCCCGGTTTCATTAAACTGTAGGTCTAGAAAAAAAGTTTCCAGAGGTACACTCGCAAATGCTACGGGTGCTTCTTCGGTCTAAGCAAGAGGTCTCTGAGTGAGGTGTGTTGGTGAAAAGGTTTGTGAGCGCACGCTTCGAATGTCCTTCAATAGGTGTTGCCTGAAGATAACATAGAGGAACGACAGCTCAGGTGTCATCCGTGCAAGTGTTTCTCACCATGAAGTGGTTTGTTATGGTAAATGTAGAAGCTGAGGGTCTTCAGAGTGCGGCGCGCCTTGCAAAGAGGCGAAACCCTCCTCACCGCCTCTCCAGCCGTTGTAATCCAGGAGGAGGTTGTCGCAAGTTACCGCGGCGGGGCTCGACATGAGGACGACCTCCATATCGCCATGGTTCCCGTCGAGGGAAACTAGGTTGGGAAACACGTTTTGCTGAGGATAGGGGGGCCAAAGTCACAGATACTGTTGAGATGTAGATTTTGCACACTCGGAAAGGCGGCTGCAAGATCCTTGAGAGACACTTTGCAGTGCGAGAGGTCCAAGCTGATGACAAGGGGGAACCTCAATTCTGGCCAGCTGTTGCGTTTACTGAGGTAGTCGTCCAGCTCATAACTGCTGTCAAGACGGAGGGAGGTTATTTGATGGCATATCTGGGAGAAGAAACACCTGATCCCTTCCTCGTTGCCAAAGCTGCAAGAGATGGATAGAGTCTTCAACAAGGAAAAACGGGTTGGCATTCAAAGACATGGCAGAGCATCCAAGTACGCTGACGCATTTTTTTCAACCCCACTGAGACAAAGGAACGTGAGGGCCGCTACAAGCCGAGTAGCGCCAAGAGAAATTCGGGGGAATGAGGGATGACATATTCCGTCGTACACCCTAAGCAAAAGGATCGGAGGTTGGGCATAAGCTGAAGGCCTCTGGTCAACATCGGCATCCAAACGTGCGCTGTATCTGCTGAGGCACCTCCATGATCCGCCTACAGCCCCCCGCATATCGATCCCCGATTTTGAGCTTTATTATATGTCGCCCGACTTGCCCATCTCTGCTGTTGACGCCGCCTTCCTCTCTTCGGACGAAGGTGAGGAATTTCGCGACTTGGCCACTGCTACTCGTTCAGGGTGACTGTATGGAGCAGGTGGGGTAATGATAGTGCCCAAACGTGAGTTGATGTTGCAGTGAAGGAGGAGATAGCAGAGATCAGGGAATGGTCCAGGATTGTGTGCAAGATGTCGTCGATGGGGATGGTTGGAAAATGGTTTCATGTTTTCAGGGGGAAATACCGGTGATCGTGGAGGAAGGTATTGTTGAAGACAGGACTACTCGGAGAAATTGAAGTTGCACCTTGGAGGGGGAAAGGAAGGGGTGGGATGGACGTCTGCCTCCACACTACCTTCGAGATCATTACGAGCTCCGGAGTAAACAACAGCAAACGGTGAAGGAAGGCGGGCTTTGGGGGTGCCGC
>JAHBOF010000260.1:0-86674 GCA_020736565.1 Coprinopsis sp. MPI-PUGE-AT-0042 | reverse complement strand
AACGGTAATGCGAACGTCAGGCAAGAACTTTTGGACCTTGACCTCCACCATGTTCTGAACGAAGACCCAGCTTGAGCGTTCGAATTTGCGATGTCCTCCGTTGACGACTGAGAGAATGCTCTCGCGGAGTGCTCTTGCACTTTGCGCACGAGCTGGCGAATCTTGTCCACTACCTTTGTCTTGATGTCATCAGCGAATCCACGGGATCCCTGCGTCTGGACTTTGGAGTCGAGAGATGGGTCGAAAGGGTTTCCACCAAGGATCTTCTCCAGAGGTCCTTGGAACTTGTCGGGAAGGGCTTCGAAAAGCTGTTTCTCGATGCCACCGAGAACACTGCGGAACTCGAGTCGCACCTCCCTGTGAACCTTGGCCAAGCCGGTGCTCAGCTTGTCACTGATAACACGAGAGAAGCCACTTCCGGCGTCTCCTCCTCCATCTCCACCGGCGCGGTCGCCAATCCCTCGACTACCAGACCCCTGATCCGGCTGGCTCTTCTTGCCAAACATACCAGCGAGGCCGGTGACCAGGCCAGATATCTCGCCCTTCAGGCGTCACCCATATCGCGGTTGGGTAGGAAGTATTCCTCGAAGCCACTTCTTGATATGGTCAAGCGCGATGCGGGTGAACTGATCAGCTAGGGGTGCATGCTGCTCTCGCAGCGTCACGCCAAGCTTCTCCTTGATCTCTGGACTGATCAAGCGAGCCTTCTCCTCAGGGTTTTGTGAGGCATCCTTTACGGTCTTGCTCAGAACGCCTAGAGTCCGTCCATAAAGTCTGGTTGGCCCCACCCGACCCACCGGGCGCTGGCCGTGGTCCGCCAACGCTCCAACGGCGGCAGAAAGGAAACCCTTTGGCTCCTTGGCTGAACGAGTCCGAGTTGAAGCCTCGAGACGAGGGTGTTACCCCCTTGATTCCCTTCTGTGAGATCAAAGAGCTCCCGGAGATCATCGCTGGCTCCATCGGCCATCTTGTCGAACGAGAAGGAGCGAGTGAGGGACGCGATCTCATTGCCAAACGGCAACGAGCCGACGCCGTATGCGTCTGGTGGGGAATCGTCGAGATCCCTAGAGCCATTGGGATTGCTGCTACCCTTGTCAAAGAGCGAGCGAAAAGCTTTGACGATTTGGTCCTCAAGACTGTCCAGCGTTGTCTGGAACTCGTCGATTTCGGAGGCGATTCGTGGCTGAATCTGGGGTGCTAAAGAGTCGACATACTTGTCGATCTGCACCAAAACTGCGTCAGGAAGCATGGCTGAGCCGTGGGTGATATAAATGGGCTCAGAATGTTCTTTTTCGAAAGCTGCAGTAGGCAGTAATCAAGCTCAGGAGAGGTACTGAGCAGCGGATGGTGGTGGTACCTTGGTGAGCGAATCCGATCTATATGACGTGCAAAGATCCACCGGAAGTCCGTGCCGAAACAAACAAGTACAATCGTCGCGGGAGCAATAGCTATTCAGCAACATTGCGTGAAGGCTGCCAGGCATCGTTTCCTTCCCACCAAGTTTACTATCCTGGATGGACTTGCAGCATCTTCTACATCGGCTTGGGTTGAGCTTTGGACTTGATTCTGGAGTCACTGCGATCTTGTTTCGTGTTTTCTTGGGCCTTCTGGCAGCAATTCTTGGCACACGATCCAAGGACTGTTGCTCGTATTGAACTCTCTACAACCCCGGAAGTCAGGCGGGATTGTGAAGAAGTTTAGGATCTGTAAGTTTACTATGGCCTATCTGGATAACGTCTTCGAAGGCTTGGTTCTTCAATATCTATTTGGTGACCTTTCAGGTTACATTCGACCGAAGTGATCCCAGCCCGCTGACCATCTGCTATTCCGCAGCTTCATGTTGCTTCCATCATCCCGGGCAGTCTTGACTCGTCGGGTGTGTCCTTCGACGTCTCTTCTGGGGCCAAGGACACCAAGTCGTAGAAAGTGAGTGTCATGGCCACAGTCTTATACCACCATGTGCAATATTGATCCGTTGGCCATTCAGTAGCTCGACCATCTCTTCGGATTCAGATGGGAGGACGATCTACCTCTTTCCGGAGTTCGTGTCTTGAATGGGTCAGTTGATGCAGGCCTTTTGCAGGGCAGCTCCTCGGGTAAGTTGACTAGCTTTGTGAACATGATATCGAACTCTGATTCACAAGTGCAGCCAATTCGGTGCTGAAGTCATCAAGATTGAGCCACCGAAGATTGGTGACCCCCTCCGAGTATGGCGGGAACTCGATCAAGACGGGACAAGCCCATGGTTCAGAAGCATGGGCAGGAACAAGAAAAGTGTGACGATCGATCTACGGCAGCTTGAAGGACGAGAGTGCGTCGTGGGTCGTTTCATCTCATTTGAAGAGTCCATTGATCTGTTGCTTTTGTTATCTCTAGGTTGGTCAAGAAGATTGCGGCGAAATGTGATGTCGTGTTGGAGAACTTTAAGCCTGGAAGTACGTCCGTCTGTCCTTTCGCGTTTCCCTTTTTATAACCTCGTGGGGAATGTGAATTGACTCCGTTTCCGATGTAGCGCTGGAAAAGTGGTCTTTGGGACCTGCAGACTTGCAGCAATACAACCCATCACTCATCTTCACAAGAGTCAGTGGATATGGCCAGACTGGCCCTTGGGCTCCCAGACCTGGATATGCTCCGTGTGCGAAGCAGAGTCTGGCTTCCGCTACATCAACGGCTTTGCGGATGCAGAGACAGGTGGTCTCGCTGGACCACCAGTCCGACCCAACATCAGTCTCGGGGATCTGTCGCAGGATTACATGCAGCATTCGGGACGGTAGCTATATCTCTCATTTAATTGCCCTTTCCAAACCTCATGGGACTCCACTCAGGTGCTCGCACTTCTCAAACGCCAACGTCAGCAGTCAAGAGGTGGCGAGCTGGAAAAGGGTGTTACAGTGGATGTGAGCATCGTCGAAAGGTGGGTTATCACGACGAATGCTCGGAAATTACAACACTGGGCTAACTCACGGATGTAGTATGCTGAATATAATGGAGGGGTATTGTACCAGAATACGACCGTATGAACAAGGTCAGCTGGCATGTTGCCCAACAACGCTCCTTTTGAACACCGGAAAAGTCTAATCATTGTCATTTAGACACGAGGTCCTTCAGGCTCCTCTGTGACAGGAATAGTCCCGACAAACGCGTATCCATGCCGCCCCAATAGCAATAGCCTAGAGGCATCATCTTCCTCCCAAAGCTTATGTGGTGATAGGCGGCAATGGTGACTCTATCTACCGAAGGCTGATGCACGCTATCGATCGGGATGATCTCACCAGCCATAAATACGAAACGAATTCTCAGCGTGTGGAGCGTCGGCAGGAGATTGAGGATGCCATTTCCAGCTGGACCGCGAAGAGGACGGTGGATGAAGTTGTGGCCCATATGAACAAGGCTGGGGTGCCTGTGGGCCGAGTGGCGACGGTCAAGAATGTCGTCGAAAATGAGCAGTTGATTGCTCGAGGCGCCCTTCCAGAAGTGCCAGTCAATGAGGGGGGCGTCGTTAATTGGACGGTCAAGATGCCTGCCACATTTCCTGTGCTTGACGGTGTAGATCCTCTCCCAAGATGGGCTGGACCAACACTCGGTCAGCATACGGAAGAAGTTCTGAAGGCGTTTGTAGGTGTTACGCCAGGGGAGATTGAACGCCTTCGGAGAGAAGGTATCATTGCCTAGGCCTGTGAGCAACCTCTATCGATATCTGCTATTCCGATTGTATATGTATCGAGCTGAATACTATTGGTTCTTCGACAACAGAAGCTGCTATTGTTACAAAAATGAATGCGACTTGCATGGAATGCAGGTTGGGGAACCTGGATAGATAGGTTGAACAAAAATAACCAATGAGTTAGCCCTGCAGTACCAGGAAAGCCAGTGGGTTCTGCGATGGATGGGTTCTCGGCAACGACCTTCAAACCCTTGCCGCCATCAACCCGCTCAAAGACCTTGACTCCCCCACCTCTTTCCACACCCGTGATAAGGAATTTATCATCAGGGTCCAAAGAAACTCCATCCCACGAACATGCTTCAACCCCGTTCGAACCTCGGTTATCAGGCGGAGAGGTTCCTCTGGATTCTCGATAGCGAAGACCGAGATTATATCCCCTTCTGTAGAGGGATCGTTTCGGTTGGAAAGGTAGAGATAAGCGTTGGGAAGGACGAGTTGGGTGTCGGGATGAGGATCTCAGCTGCGAGCATATCGTTGGGGCGTTGGCGGCGGGTTTGACATGGTCGGTGTGTTGAAGCCAAGAACTTGGGAGCTTGCGGCAAGGGAGGAAGGCGGTGGCGGAACGACTTTACTTGAAAGCTCGAGCAGAGTGAACAGATCGCCCTCTGCAAGGTGTTTGAGCACAGTGAGTGATAGCTTATGAGACAGGTTGGGCACGACGTACGGTAAAAGGCGACGTGCCTTGGGCCTCCTCCAAGTTCGAATCCAATGTGCCCGGCGGGCTTCCACTGGCCAGTCGCAGGGTCCCTCTTCAGCCGCCTGACAACATCGGCTCCAGGTCAGGGACCAGGAGCTCGGAATATTCAGGGTGCAAGATGACTTGGTGTGGGTGTGGTCCCTCTTGCCTCTCCTTGTTGGGACCGATGCCCGCAAACTCGAGCTGGTATCCACTCGTTGACACGTACGGCGCGTCAGTCGAAATAGGCGCGACGTAACTGATCCGGAGGAATACTGCATTTGCAAGGACCACAAGGGTGAATCGCGCGGCCAGGAATGAGGAAATCGGCGACGTACATTCCCTGCAATGACCTCTCCTGCAGCAGCATCTACAAGGAGTGTACAGGGATCTCGACCTGCGCTCGTCGCTTCAGACACAACTCGGCCAGAACCAGTCTTCAAGTCGTACTGGAGGGTGAGTATCTTTCCTTCCGACTGCTCCAAACCGGTCACGACCAGCGACTTGTCCTTGGGATGCCCTGCAACCCAAGAAGGGTGGTTGTCCAACCTCCAACGAGGAGATGGTGTTCAAAGCTGAAGGGTTTCGGGCATCGAATTCCAGGCTGACGACCGAGTTGGTGTACGAGCCAACGAGAATTAGATATCGCGACATTTTGCCTAATCTGCCAAGGGGAAATAGCGTCAAAGACTGGAAACACAGAAAGCGCGCGACCGCCCTTTGGCTTTATAGGGCCTGCATGACGGAATTAAATCCCAGTGTAGCGAAGCGGTCCGAGAAATCTCCGTTTTCGGTATGGCAGCTACCATACCTTGCCATCGTCCGCTCTGCTAGCTCCCCAAAATAAACGCTACGATGGCGAGGTCGGTAGCGCTTTTTTTCTGAGCGAGGCATGGATAGATGATAAGACAAGATCCTAAATTACTGGAAGCGGCGGAAAGAAGTTCTGATGTACAGAATGCCGGTGAAGGGTAGAAGCGCTAGCTTCTTGAGTGCACCGAGCTTTCTCCTTGTAGTAGGAAAGTTTAGGCACGCTAATGTCATGAGAGGAGGCCCGTAACGGCATATGGGCATATACGGCCTGTGGGCATAGAAAGGGTCTTGGCTAGAACGAAGTGCTGTTGCCGCAATCGCGGCGGAGAATGGACGATTTCAGCTGCATTTGGTACAGCCTACGACAGCAAAGCTACCGGGTCTCAGTGGTCCATAGACGTCTAAGTGCAATGCCTGCATCCCATGTTATGGTAAAGGTGATAGCGCCCCGAGGTTTCCCCTTGTTTCGCAGAGATATGCTCTATGGGCGCGAAGACTCACCAGCGCTTGCACCTGCAGGCAGGCACCTTGAACACCCAGCCAAGCCAGAAGACCTTCCGGCGCGGTTGTCATTGAACGTTCTACGTAAGGCATCAAGAAGGCATAATCTTAGCAGGGAGGCCGCTCCTCCATGTGCGCGATGGGTTCTTTTCGATCGTGATAATCCTTCCGACGTGAAGAAGGCCAGGGCCCTTCTCCACTTTGGCACTTAATCTGGAAGGATCCTCCTATATATCAGTTTATTTCGGCCAAGCTTTCCCTGATCAGCCAAGGAAAGCAGTAGAGAGAAGTATTAAGCAATCGGTACTGATGCGGGCGCTAAACAACGTAAGCGCCCATCACAGCCTGGTATGTTAGCTTCCACTGTAGCGCACCCGCCAATTAGCTAAGCATTAACAACGAAGCCTTACCGGAGGCAGAGATAACTGAGAAGAACCAGTTTCGAAGAACGAGTTCTGTCCGAGGAAACTGCACGATTAGGCATCATACAGACCTAGACCTAGAAGCGCCAAAGTATGGCTGAGATGCTTTGCCAAACATTGAGGATAACGTACACAGCGTCACGCCCGACAGGGAGAAGAGATACGAGATTTAGTCAGAGAACAGATGTTTACGCAGATTGAGCAATCCCTAAACAAGCACATGGGTAGCAATTACAAGGTGGTAGGCGAGTGAAAAGAATGTGGATGCAAAAGAATGGCTAATAAAAAGAATGTGTAGGGCTCTCCACGAGTCCCTCCGAGCGACTGCAGGAGAGAGAGATCGTGGCAAAGATGTGCATTTGTGCATCAGGCGTAGAAGTCGTTACGAAGGTCCATCCATACAGTCCGCATCCATAAAGTCCGTTGCGAAGAAACGAGAAAAGTAAGGCCACGACGAGGAGCCGAAGCTATCAGCCTCCTCTCGGGTGACGTTGATATGCGGGAGGCGGAGGAGGCAGAGGACGGGACATAGTCCAGTCATCAGACGAGTCTCTCCTCGGTTGAGCCGCTGCTAACCGCGTTGCAGCTACTTCTGAATCTTTGGTGGTGATTGGCGAATTCAACGAGAGATTACTGCGACTAGAGACGCTATTGTAATGTGAGCTGAAGGGGAAGACCCTGGAGGATGCTGCTGAGATGGGTGACGGCGTGTTTTCAATGTCGGAAACTCCTATCGGGGTGAACGGTTCCCGCGAATCAGCAAAGTGCCATGCACCATCCGGTCGGCGATGGGCAATACGCATGTCGGACCCAGGCTTATGGTCTGAAGTTGGGAGGGGAAAGGAAACATGAGCGACCGCAAATGCCGGACAAACGATGCAGTGAACGTACTGAAACTCGGTGAGTTGGACGGTGCGTCGAATGGTGTTATTCGTAACGCAGGGTGCTCTCTTCCCCAGATGCTGGTACCATGGAATGGGCCTGCCATTGACCTCCTATCAGGCCTGTCGGCATCTCTTCTTTTAAGCCTGAGGGTAATGAACACAATGACACCAATGAGGACAATGCCTATGATGGTCAGAATCGCGATGACCGCAGTCAAACGAGGATCACTGTTTCCTGTCGCAACGGAGGAGGTCGCAGGTCCAGGTGAGGAGGATGGGAGAGTGGTCGACGACATCGGCTGAGAGAGAACTCTTGGCTCAGCATATTATTATGTTTTCGGAAAGAACGTTAAGGCGTACCTCAACGGGTCAGAGCTAAATAAGCACAACCAACGCTGCAGAACACAATCTGAAGACGGGCCAGCGTAACAGAGGAATAGGAACAGGGAAGAGAAGACAACTGCTGCCCCACACTGAAAACGCGGCCCAGGTGATTGTGACGGAGGCAAGCGTCAACCTGGAAAAATCAACCCGTCAGCAAAGTTCCACTGACAAGTGTGGTAAGTGCAGAGAAGTTACCTCACTTCGAAGGTTTTGATTGATATCACTCAGAGAGGCAAGATTAGTTTGACAGGGGCTTCCGAATTACAAGGCCTCTCGGAGCTAAGAATAAAGTTGAAGCTAGAAGCCAAAGAAGAGAGAACGCTTTGAAGGCGAAGAAAGAACGGCCTGGTTGAAGAGGAAAATCAGTCGGAAATCTCGAGCAAGGCTGGCAGCAATTGGTTGACAGGAGGTGTTGATGTTGACGGAACCGGTTCATGTGGTGAGCCGGGACTAGACCCCCCCGACGCGTCGGTCTTGTGCGCGGATCATTTGTCCTCATTAGGGCAACAGAGCTCATCCAGCTCTAGCATACAGAGATTGGTTTGGATTCATAGATGTGTACATTGGCGACTCAGATTCTTTCTACGAAGGAAACATGGATCATCAGAACAGCCCTCTCAGACTGTCGTCGTCCAAATCCTTGATCCTGTCGCGTGCCTCTCTTGCTGGTCTTGCAATGATGGGCTTTTCGTTTGCTGCGCTCTCCAGGATTTTCTGTGCAACAGGTTTCATGAGACCCAGGAGTTGGAACAAATTTGGCTCGTGGTTTGTGAAGTGATCAGAGTCGGGATTGGCCTGGGCGTCGACAATAGCGAGAATGGCGTAGGATGAGATTGAGGTGGGGGTGGGTACCCAAGACCAGGTAAGATCTGGTAAATTAGAGGCGTTAGAAAATGTTCAGATTGGGTGGGAGAAGTACGAACTCGACTATAGGGCGTAGTAGCTCGGGCTGGTCAGACAACGACACGACCAGATTGCCGATAGCTTCGGAGAATTTCTCTGCAAAAGCCGTCAGACCCTGTACGGTACAAATGAGCGGAAGAGGGCTGACCATTGTGCACCCCTCTAAATGCTTCTGAAACGACCTCAATACACGATTCGCGGGCCTTCTCGCCCACGTTTGCCTTTGCGCTCCCAACGACATATGCAAGAGCAAGCAAAAGACTCGCACTAACGGACTCATCGGCACTTGAATTAACACTGGTGATGAGTTCTGTAATGACGGGGTCCACTCGAGGTTGGTGCTTCATGAGAATACCCAAGCCTTTGGCAGCCTTGTTTCGAACGTTGGCGCTTGACGCATCACTGGCACTTTTGACGAATGTGCGTTGTAGCTGGGGGAAGAAGGGCTTGAGGAAGGCAGGTATACTTTCAAGCATTGTAGTGAGTGCGCTGAGGATACCAATTTTGACGCCAGGAGGGTAGTTGGTAGCTTGAGTAGCCACACGGATAAGGGGACCAGTGAAAGGAACGACGAAAGGCTTGATGGCAGCCTCTTCCGTCCTTTCCACCAGGTCTCCGATAGCATAGGCGGCTTGCTCCCTCTGCTCGTTGCTTCCCGTAGTGAGACCGGCAATGATGATGGGCACTGTGGGTGCAGCACCTTTGGGAAGGTTGAAACCAGGGACTGTCCGACCTGGTGCGCCAGTCGACTCGATTGTTCTACGTAGTGGGACAACCAGAGGCTCCAACTCGTCCTTGGGAATCGATTTCACAAAAGTGTCCATTGCGGACCACGCTGCGGTGTGAACGTCACGGTTCTCGTCGTCGAAGAGCGATATGAGTTGCCGAATCCAATCTGTGCGGTATAGAGAGGAATCGAGGTCTGACGCATCGCAAAATACGCCGAACAGCTGGCACGCAGTTGTGCGGCGGCGAGGTGAGTCTTCCTTGGCCCTGTGAGCAATATGAGTAAACATCTTCGATGTAGGGATCCACCCCTTACCAGCCGATGAGCAGCATCATCAATGTGTTTAGGCCCTCAGCATCGCTGACTGAGGACATGATTGCGCGAATCGCTTCGTCAACGGCTTCTGCAAGATCTTCGGCTGGTGAACCTTCCGTGACCTTGACAAGAGCAGTCAGGATGACATTGAGTCTTCGACTTAGAGCATTTCCCGCAACCGTCACCAGGGAGGCTAAGGCACGAGCATTGAAGACGGTCATTGGAATGGCAGTCAAGGTGGGGATCAGAACAGGGAAAACGGTTGATGCTCGAACCTATGGGCAAAGTATCAGCCATGAACAAGCCAGGACACAATATACGCACGCTCATGACTTCTTGAAGGGCTTGGAGAGCTGTTCCAGAGCCCTTTCCAGGTTGCCGAAGGGCTTCAAGCAAGGTTGGGATAGTCTGGTCGATTGCCTTGGCACCCAATTCGCTCTGCATGATGTCAAACGCTTGGGCGGCAGCAGCGCGAACGTTTGCTTCATCGTCGACCAGAGCGACTCGGACGATGCTGATGATTTCATCCTCGTAGTCCTCTCTCTGAGTTTCAGTAGCACTTTGTCTGCAAGGGAATATCAGGAAGGCGCTCTGAGTAAGAACGCGTTCACTTACAGAATCTCGCTGATAGTCGAACAGACACCTTGTCTTGTCTTCGAGTCCGTAGAGTGTGACTTGGTTTTGAGGAGTGGAATGATCTCGCCGAGGATACGTTCACCGAATTTCCGACATAGTTCGGAAATGGTACGGCCAGCGGTCTTTTGAATCCGTCAGCTCAATATCGATGAGGAAGTCATGCAAAGCTTACTTCTTCTTGTTCTGGTTCATCGCTGGAGATAAGGACAATGATTTGGGCAACGATCTCGGGCAGAATTTCCCGGACTGTTGAAATGGCGAGGTCAGCACAGAATACGACAATAAGAGGAAGGCGCCTACCAGTTCGAGGAGTGTTGTGTACCAATGCCTTCCAGATCTGAATCGAGGCTTGTCGCACCACGACCACACCATCTTGACGAACGAGGTAAAGTAAGGCGAGGACGTGATCTCGTCGTTCAGCACCGAGAACGTCAAGGAGTGCACGGCGCGAGGTTTCGCCAGAAGTGGCCTCGTCTGCGACTTGCTCTTCCTCAACATCGGAAACCTTGCCAGAGATACCGGAAATCTTGAACAATAGCTCTCCAACAAGAGTAATTGAGGATTGCTGAAGCAATGGGTCAGGCAATAGGCACCACTAAAGTTGGCACGATACACTCACCCTGATGCGCCAGTTTGGGTCGAACATTCCGTTCTCGAGCTCCGGGAGCAAAAGATCAATGGCCTTAGTCGAGTAGTTAGTAACAACCATCCGACCGGCCTTCATTGCAGCCTCCCGAACGTACTCCTCTGCATCTGATAGGCCACCAAGAATAGGGGGGATGATTTTAGGCAAATGTGGAGCAAAGCGAGTGCCGAAGGTTGCTGGCAAGAAGACGAGCAGAGACATAAACCCTTCACGAACAGTGGCTCTGGGAGATCTGGCATTGGCCAAGATGTCTGGCAACAGCCCCTCCAAGCGGTCCATTCCAAGACCAGAGAGAACTTCTGACAAGCCTTGTGCGGCACCTTGTCGGTCTACACCAGAAGTGTCTGTCTTCAAAGTCCTGAGAAGGCCAGGTACAAGGTCTGGGAAATAGCCTTCTCCAAGGCGCTCTACGAGAGTACCCAACGACTTGGCGGCAGTGGCACGAGCTTCAGGAACGGGGTCTACGAGGACTGTATGCACCAATGGTAGCAGTTCATCCAGGTATGGAACGAAATCTTTGGTATCCGTTAGAGAAGCAAGGTTGCCAACGATTTGAACAGCCTTCTTCTTGGTATCGGCGCCGCGCTCGCGCAAACCTCTGTCAATGATTGGGATAACCTAGAATCGTGATCTGAGTCCAGTCCATCTTGGATTTCGTAATGTAACTCACCAAAGCGAGGGACGAATGGTCAATGTAGTGCATGAAGGAGGTTTTAAGGAGTGCCGAGAGAGCATTTGGCGTCTTTGAAGGGTCGACAAGGGCCTTGAGCAGGGTAGGAACGAGGGCTTGGATCTCAGGGTTGCTGATGACTTCACCAAACTGCTTCAGACTCTTGTTCGCAGCAGTGCGCACTTGGGCATGAGAGTCAGTCAAGACGCCAGTAAGACGGGGGATGACAACAGGAAGGGAAACTGAGAGCTGGCGGGGTGAACAGTATGCCATCATTCCCAGGAGCTCGATCGATCCCTTTTTGCTTCTCCATTGCTTCTCATCCAATCCTTCAAGCAGAGTAGGTAGAATGAGTTTGACACCATAGGCGGAGAGGTTACCCATGATGATACGGGATGCATCTTGGGTCGCTTCTCTTACGTCGGTGGTAGTGTCGCCAAAAGACGTCAAAAGCAGTGGCAGGACATGCGTGATGTAGGGCTCAAAGAGGCGACCTAGGGTTGTCGAAAGCGTTTCCAGAAGGAACATGACTCCTTGCCTGGATTGGAATTGCTTCTTGTCTTCGGCGGCAGTTTGAAGCCTGCGAAGAACGTCAAACTCCCTCATGCCGGTGATGCCAGTCCCTTTGATGACTCCAGCAATACCATAGGCAGCTCCTCGCCTGATGGCATACTTCTCGCCTTGAAAGAGATCTTGGAAGAGTTGGTCGACGAGGGATGGAAGCCGCGTTTTCATCAGCTTCACGAGGGGAGAGATACATTCGGCAACAGCGATCTGGACTTGTTCTGAAGGGGTCTTCAGCGCACCACCCAGTCGGTCGACAACGTCGGGGATACGGCTGTCAGAGGCATCTAAATGGCGTGCAACGCGACCAAATAGGATGACGACGCCTTCCTTGATGAAATCTTCAGTTTCGGTAGTTGAAGGCTTTCCGAGCTGAGTCTCGAAGATGCTGATAAGCGCTGCAAGGCGTTTGTCACCATGGAGGTCGATGACGGTGGTACCGGCATTGAGCATGCCTCGGCGAACTTCTGGAGCCCTGTCTCCGAGAGCCTCGGATTGGATGAGGAAGTGGAAGAACGCCTCGATCTCGGACTCGGGGAAAGACGGTGCAAGCTGCTCAAAGGCTGCTGCTGTAGCCAGGCGTGCGGTCCATGGATCAGCTCTTTCCAAGCTGGACGCCACCACCATGCCCTTTTTCGAGGTCAGATCGTGAACGACGCAAGAGTAGAGGCTGACGCACATATTGATCAAATTCTGGAGCAAGGATCTTTGCCTGAAGGTACGTGTTTTTTCAGCATCTGGTTCTAGCAGAGTAACATGCACAATACCTTATCACGGTAGTACTCTTCCAGAGTCTTGATAGCCTGCGACGCGCTGCTTGGAGCCTGCTCGACGGCCGTAGCGAGTGCAGCAGCAGTACTTGACCGGACATACGCATTGTCATGTCCTTCGCGTTATGATCAGCTCCAAGAGACTAAAGTGGTACTGAAGCTCACTGACCTAAATAAGGTACCAAGTCGACAAGATATGTTTCCGAGACATCCAGACCGTTCTCTTCCCATAGCCGTTGCGCCAGGTTCGCGTTTTGTTCGTCATCTTCGTCGTGGTAGGCGATCCAAAGCTCCGGCGACCAGTCAAGTTCAGTAAGATCGAATGGCTACCACAGGTTGTGAATCAGTGTACCTGAGATGATGTAAGCAGCAAACTCACCTGAAGTGTCGAAAGATAGGCATTGCGTGCATGAGATTCCTGGCATAGGGTGGCACGAATCAAAGCCGCAATCTCGTCCTTCCTAGCGTTGACTTGCACAGCTTCGCCAAGCTCGATGAGAGTCGACGATGCCTCCTTTCGTAGTCTCAACTCCGTACGGACTGCGTGAATCAAGGTCTCAAGAGTCTGAAGTCTTGGCAGATCAACGTTGTCAACTGCAGCGTTCTGTCAGCCATCCGAAAGAAAACTATCCCATGCACACGTACATTCTCCTGCGTGAAACTTGATGATACTCAAAGATAGCGCACTCTGCTCTAGCTTCTCTTCGTCTTCCCCCTCGACTCCTCCAGACATGAGAACTTGCTGGAGTAGCGGGAAGGAATAGGAGAATGACGCAGCATCCAGAGGAGCTTGCTCTGACAGGAAGCGGAGGCGGTATAGAACACGAACCACAAGGGCTGTTCAATCTGGTCAGTCCCAAGCTGCAGAATAAGCGGAGAAACCAATCCGCACATCCAAGGGGTTCCACCTGAAGCTCTTCAGAGATGTTATCGACTTTGTAGCATCGTAGAGTTGCAATGCCAATCCACCTTCGGTAAGTATCGAGACGGTCGGATGTGACAGACGAGAGGTCCTAGATGGCGGTAGTCAGCAATGTGCCGAAGTAATCCTAGAGAATTTCTCCACCAGATATGTCTCGAATGCAAGGTCCCCAACGAGGAAGGCACCTTCTTTGAGAGGCCCCGTCACTAGGAGATCTGCTATTCCCGCGACATACGCGCCAACCTCGGCTGAGCCGGACGCAACCAGACTTTTCACCAGATTCAAGCCTCTCTCAAAGTCAGCCTTTACTTTGGCGACCTGTTGTCGGATGCCCGCCTCTACGTCGAGTTGCTTCTTGACTGCAGCTTCCTGTTGCTTGGTCAAGGTGGCAGGTTGGGCCTTCTTGCTTGCGATCTGCTTGCGAGTCTCTTCTTCCCACTTGGCTATGGCGGCTTCCTTGCCCTTTGTCGCGCGTTGCTCATTCTTTGATGACAACACTGAGGCCAACCATTAGACTGGCGATGTTCGAGGGTAAGATATGCGAAGATCCTACCATCAACGTATGTCTGTCCTGGAGGAGTCGCCCAAACGCCAAGCTCCAGTTCCGTGAAGGACTTGACAGAGGTTGCGTCAAGGTCTGCTTCGATCTGCTTGATAGTCTCTGGGAGAACTTTAGCAGGAGAAATGAACGCCAACGTCGCAGCCGCAGCGTATGAAGCCTCTGGAAAACCTGTCTGATCCCGGGTTTAGATCTTTGGGATGCACGAGGGTCGTGAGGCTGCCTACCTTGCTATCAAGGGTGGTCGAAAACCTGATGATTTCCAACAACCGCCTCAGATGGTCGTTTGTGCATTCCAAAGGATCGACCCCAGCCTTCATGCAAACATCAATCCACGTTTGCCTCGATGGACCGCCTAATTGGGGGTCAGCATCGATTGATGTAGACATAGACGGGTAACGCACACAGCATGGGATGGTTCGCAAGAACCACTGATTCTGCGACCGAGCTTCCTTTCTCTTCAGCACTGACGGAATCTTCGAACGTCGCTGCGCTAAGAAGAAGAGCTGAAAGCCTAGAATGCTTGTTCCAGGTTTGAGAGGACCCATCTTCTCCTGGAGCGTCCGATTTTGGAGGTCCTTGAGACACGAAGCTAATGAGGGCCTCACGAACGACGGTACCCGTCAGGCGAGGATTGAGAATCATGAGGTTGGCGACAGTCTCGTTGACGAGCTTTCGAATTTCAGGCGATTTTCCCTCCACGGCCAAGTGAACGAACACTAGGCCAAACTGAGCTCTAGAAAATGTGTCTGAGCCAGATATGGAAACGGCCGAAAGTAGAGGCGCACCTCAACGTTTCACTCTTGGCGATCGGGGTCTGGAAGTGCCTAAAAGCAGCGTCTGCCGCACGCAAAAGCCAGATCTCATCTGCAGGGTCTGTCACCTTCTGGTACACCTTGTCCCAGAGCAGGAAGGGCTGTTTTGCCGAGCTCGTGACGATCGCCTGAATGACGGTGTTTTTGGAGATGAGGTCGTCTATGTGGGTTAATGAGAAGGGCCAGCCGGCACAAGTTAGAAAGGCTTACCAAATGCACCCGACTTCGCTAATGGACCCAGGAGGACAGCCAATGCAACGTAACCTTCCAGCGGCCCTCCCGGGGCGTTTACAGCGTTCGATGCCACAGCTTTAAGCGCATTCTCCAACGCTGGGGCAACCCCTTTGGCAAATGCCTTTCCGTGCTCGCCCTCTGTTACACCTTCAGAAACGAAGGAGATGGAGCCAACTAGATTGGCAAAGGCTCTGCGAACTGCAGGCTTCGCATTTCCCATTTCCTTCGCGATGAGCTGGACAGCTTCATTTGGCAGAGGATTGGAACTTTGCAGGATATACGTGATATGAGGGGGAAGGGAGGCTGCCAGTACAGAGATAGCTGCTTCGTTCGTCTCCTTTCCTAGGAGAGGGATGGTGTTTTGCACCAAGGATGGCGACACGTTGGAAGAGGGGGCGATGAAGCCCAGCATGGAGTACAGTGCGACCCGGTGGTCGGGACCAGCAGTTTTGGATGTCTTGGGCAGTGCCAGTAACTCCGTCAATGCTCCACTTTCTAGCTGCGCCTTCTGCGCTTCATCCGCTGCCTTGGTGGTTGAGAGTAGAGCTTGGAAGAGTGTAATGGAATTCGTTCGGACGACCGGATTCGTCGACTTGGCGCTATTGACGGCTTGGGTGACCATCTTTTTGAAGAGGTCCGGTTTGATAGTCTTGGCATATGATTGGAAGAACTGGGTGACGGGTGGTAGTGAGAGTTCAGGGGATCGAAGGAGGGATCGCTCGAACACAGGTAGGATGGTCTTCTCGAAATCGTCTGGTGTGACAAAAGTCGAGACGAAGTCATCAAGACTTGATGGGATGTGCGGTGGAATGGTGTTTTTGGAGACGATAACTGTGCTCGTATAGAGGGACAAAATCCCTGTTTGGAGATCCTGCGGAAGCCTTTGGTCAGGTGGCTCTGGCACGTTCTTCAGATGGATCAGAACGCCGACGCAGACCCCAATAAGCGTGACCAGTCGCGTTGGTGATGGATTCGATTTCGAGAGCGCGAGAAGAGCCTCGATGACCTTTGGTACCTTGTCTCCTGCTGAACGCAGCGCCCTGCGCACACGAACGACAGCACCGCGCCTCATTGAAGGTTTGACCATGTTGGATTCAGAAAGCATATCCAAAAGAAAGGCCATGGACCCAACGAGAACACGGAAAGAGTTGGAGGCAGGGAAATCAGGATTGCACTTCATGCAAGTCGTGTACAGCCCACAGGACCAACTGAGGAGAACAAATAAATTCGACGGGGCATGAGAGCTGTAGGTAAAGTTAGAAAGCATTGAATAAATAACTCAAAAACCATTGCACAGACTCACTTTGCAGTTCCCCGTTTTACCAAGCCTCCGACTTCATTTGAAAGCCAGCCCAAGATCTGTTCCGTCACACCCATTTTCCCTTCCTCTCGCAGCTCATCTCGTCTGACCAATTCCATCCCAACTTCTTCCACCGCATCTCTTGATAAGTTGTCGACATATTTGGGGTACGTGAGCGTCAGCAGACGGAATATGTCCAAAATTTGGCTCAGGGACAGTTCTGGCACACACTAAATTCAGTACTAAACTCGTCCGAGAGAAATCACGGCATACCAGCGTGTTTGGCAAGGCCCAGAATCTCTTCTTTGAGAAATTCGATTCTTGTTTTTGTCCTGTCGGTCAAGAGCCTCGTCTGAGCATATTCCAGGGACCGATCCCAGTCATTCAGCACGCGATCCCGTTTCCAGATGAAATCGGTTTCTTCGTCATCACTAGGCCTGCCCGAGCTAGCGATCCAAGATTGAATGTCGGATTTGCTCATCTCTCCAGCATCAGACTCCCTGGCCTTTAGCTTTGCAAAAGAGAAATTCTTGGTCGACGACAGTTTGGTGATAAGCCAGGTTTTGAGCGTTGTAGAGCGGAACCGCAGAAATCTGACCGTGGGAAAGAATTAGGATAGGGGTCAATCCCATCACTTCAGGCGTCTGTCGTTGTTCTTACGCTAACGGCCATTACCCGCTCAAGGTAGGTGCTCGGTATGTAATTCAGCCTCATCCAGTACTAATTTCCACCGAGTTTTGGCCCAGGGACGTGCCCCCTGCACCGGCGAACATGTTTCGTCGGGCTTTGGTGTACCCAACGCGTTTCACGGAGCACAACGCAAGAAAGTATGCGACGGGACCACCACTTACACCAAACCCTCTGCCGGCAATGTTTCTGCGCGGAGGGACGTCTAAAGGCATCTTTATCAACAGGAGTCACTTGCCTTCGGACCCTGCACTCTGGAAGCCTATCTTTCTTGGACTCATGGGTTCACCAGACCCAGAGCATGGGCGACAGCTAAACGGAATGGGAGGCGGAGTATCAAGCCTATCTAAAATCTGCGTGGTAGGCCACGGTCCTTCCGCTGAAACCGTGGTTGCACTTCGAAATGCCGTAGAGTCGACAGAGGTCGATGTGGAATACACTTTTGTCCAAGTCGGGATCAAAGACAATAGCATCGACCTCTCCGGAAACTGTGGGAACCTCTCGTCCATGGTCGGCGCCTTTGCGCTAGACGCAGGGCTCGTGAATACTGCTCCTCTCCGTGCCGAAGTCGACGGACATCCTGATACGTGGACAACCACTATCCGAAGCTTCAACACCAACACCAATAAAGTAATCTCCACCACGTTCCCAGTCGCGAAATCCAATTCTCCAAAAACGATTGTATCTCCACGTCTCGACCTGCCACAAGCTTCGGTTGCAGGCGTCCCTGGAAAGGCGTCGCAGATCCTGCTCCAATTTCACAATCCTGCAGGCGCCCGTACAGGCAAACTGTTACCCACAGGAGCGCCTACAGATCGCCTTAAGGTCAAGATACCAGGAACAGAAGAGCCAACAACCATCTCAGCCTCCTTGGTTGACGCGACCAACCCCACCGTTCTTGTCTCCTACAACGAGCTCGAAAATGGCCTTGGTTTACCTCTCTCAGAGTACGTTACCAGCAAAGGAACGGAAGCGGATCGCGTTGGTGCAGCATTAGAAGCGATTCGACAGGCTGGTGCAACAGCTATGGGGTTGGACCCACTCGCGATGGCACAACCGAAAATCGCCATTCTCAGCAGCCCATCCCAAGCAGATGGGGACGAACGAGCAGACGTTGTCGTCCACGCCCTTTCCATGGGTGTACTGCACAAGGCCATTCCGATGACAGTCGGATTATGTCTTGGTGTAGCTGCAAAGGTCAAAGGGACCCTGGCATGGAAAATTGTTCAACAGTCAAAGGAGGCTAAGAGTGGCTTCTCAGGATCCGATGATTTGGTCCGCATCTTACACCCCGGGGGTGTTGTAGATGTGGGCGCTGAGTTTGATGACACCGGGAGGGCGAAGCTAGCTCAAGTTGTAAGGACAGGGAGGCGTCTTATGGCGGGGAGCGTGTACTGGTAAACCATAGCGCACACCACTGTCTTGGCTCGCACCTGAGGGATCGGCTCGTTTGTTTACCACCATGCAATGCCCTGCAATAGCATCCTCCTTGAGCACCATTTTGCACCCCCCGTTTGGATGATACCATGTCTGGTAAGTACTTATCTGTCAGCTTCCGTTCTTTCCCTCAGTAAATGAATTCCATGTGCAGAAACGTGAGCATCACGCCTGCAATTCATGGCGGTCATTGGCCTCGATGTATCAGACTACCCACTACTCCATGGAAATTGCGATACACGATCCACTCGTCCTCAAATTCGCCCATTGCACCAAACAATTGGCTGGGTCAAGTGCTTTTGCATTTGTCACAAGCAGAGCTTCGAAATTGTCTAACCGTAGCTCGGCCATCCCGCGATCGATAATGGCGCGACACAGAAGACGGTTTTGTAAAAGGACCCTGAGCACGAGTAAACCTGTAGACGTGGTCCAGCCATTCTCGATGCTTGTCTCTTTCACGAGGTAGTGCACCAATGATGCCCCAGGGATTGACAGTGGGTTGCGATGGGTAAACATCTGACACGATCGCGTCTGGTTCACCCCTTGTGGGCATCTCAATTGTATGGCAAGCCAAAAATCCTCACCACGTTCTTACGGCAATTAAATCATAGCTCCAATTAGGGCGACGCGCTGCTCCGGCTTCCATACAGAAGTCGTTCACCAACCATCTAAGCGCTGTCTGAAATAAGGCAATCAAAGTGGGCTCCCCAGAAGTAGACGCCCACATGATGGTACGCCTCACTTTGTTTGCCTATGTCTACATGGCCACCCCCATAGAACCGTACTCACAGGGCTCTACGAGCCCTCACTTGCTCCTTTGGCTCACCAGACCTGGCATGCGCGCTTCTCTCCGACGTTATGACTTGCAGGGACCTGCAACTGATATAAGAAGGCCGGTAGGCTCATTGCCTTTCCAACGATCACACCGATCTTTCTGCAATACCCAGTACCACGATGACACTCGACCTACTCCACTGGATTGAACACCTGAGCATTGGGATCGTCGCCTCGGTTGTTGTGCTCGCCTCCATAGCTCTTGTCCTTTCGTCACGTCGCAACCGACACACCCTGCCTCTTCCACCCGGCCCCAAGGGTCTTCCGCTCCTCGGAAACATCTTGGACATTCCCCTCGATAAGCCTTGGAAAGTCTACGACAGCTGGTCCAAGCAATATGGTATTTTCTCCATCATGAACCTATCTCAATGGGCCATTCTCATCCCCGGCTCCAGGAGATGTCATGTACATGAGTGCGTTAGGGCATAAGATGCTTGTCCTCAACTCGCTCTCCGCAGTCAACGCCCTTCTGGTAAATCGAGCTGCAAACTACTCAGACCGTCCAGATTCCCCTATCGTTGACCTGTGAGTTGTGTGGGTACGACAGCCAGAGTCCCTGACTGACGATATGATTTGTCTTATTAGGACGGGTCTTGGATGGGTGTTCCTGATGATGAGATATGGCTACCGCTGGAGGGAACATCGCCGAGAGTTCCATCGTTTCTTCGCACCTGCTCAGGTTGGCCACTTTCGACCGATCATCGAACAAGAAGTCCCAGCATATCTCAAGCAGCTTGTATCAACACCGCAAGATTTTCGCGCAATCACTCACAGGTAAGTCTACAGTCTAACCCATGAGGCTAACCACTGGATCTGATACGACATGGTAGATTCTTTGGAATGGTCATCATCCGTGTTTCATATGGGGCCAAGGACGTTGATTACAACAACAAGCTTGTCAGCGACGCCGACAGATTTGCTCAGGGATTCATGGACGCGTTTGCTCCCGGTCGGCTTCTCGTTGGCATTCTGCCGAGCCTGCGGCACGTCCCCTCGTGGCTCCCAGGTGCAGGATGGAAGCGCAAGCTACAAGAGCTCGCGATCCTTGCTGATGAAATCAAGACCAAGCCTTTCGAGGAAGCCAAAGCCCGACTGGTACGCTGTCTTACAGTTTTGTGACAGACGCGCCTGCTGACAGAATGCCCGTAGGAGTCTGGTGTGCAGAGCAGTGACGACGCTAGTCTGGCCGCCATGCTCATCGCTGATCTCCCCGATGAAGGGGCAAAAACTTACAAGGACAAACTGGAGATGGCTCGCAGCATCGCTGGCATGTCGTACCTGGGTGAGTATGAACCCGATTGTAGAATACAAACCGTATTAACCAAGATTTTCTGGCTCCAGCCGGTATAGACACCGTAGGTGCTCCCCTGGGCTGCAAGCAGTAGCACTAACTATGTCTCAGACGGTTGCGTTGGGCTTGGCCCTCTTCTTCGCCCTTGCGAATAATCCCGCTGTTCAGCGTAGAGCGCAGGAAGAAATTGATAGCGTTGTTGGCATCGAACGAATGCCCACATTCGACGATCTGAATCAACTGCTTTACGTTCAAGCGATTGTCAAGGAGGTCCAACGTTGGCATTCAGTGAATCCACTGGGTAGGCCTTGATAATTTCTTAGCTTATAGCTTGTTCCAATCTAACCTTGTGCAGGCGTCCCTCATATGTCAGAAAAGGATGACGAATACAACGGCTATCACATCCCTGCGGGCACTGTCATTTTACCGAACACATGGTACGGATATTGCCGGATATTGAAATTCATTGGCTAATGACTGCTTTCAAGGGCTATAATGCACAGTTCCGAAAGCTTTGACGAACCCTTTGAGTTTAAACCAGAACGGTTCATGAAAGATGGCAAGCTCGACTCCTCTGCCTTGGACCCCGATGTGGCGGCATTTGGCTACGGCCGCAGGTCTGTGTACATTGCGTCGGTACTTGGATTGCTCTGATCGATTGTCGACAGGATATGCCCTGGCCGCCACTTTAGCAATGATGCACTGTCTCTGATGGTGGTTTCTTTGCTGGCATGCTTTGACATTGCACCTCCCTGCGACGAGAAAGGCCAACACAAGACCATGAAGATGAACCAACCCTCTCTCTTAATTTCGTGAGTACATTCCTCTGTCTCGAAGTACCGCAGTAAGCTTAACCCAAACTTCCAGTGCCCCTGAGCCATTCGAGTGCTCTATTCTGGCCCGCTCGCAGCGTCACCTAGACCGGTTGACTGGTTCCTGAGGGCCGGCCCGATCCTTCTCGATATGGTTAAGCCTCTTCCAAAATTGGAGCCGCACGTGCAATTGCCCCCGGCATTTGCGCTTGATTGGCAAAGCCCACTGGTTCAACGTTGGAATTGGGGCTCCTTCGATTGCTTTCGTTCTCTCACTTTTTTTTGTACCTGATACTGTGATAACTATGACATCTCAACCAGAGATCGGTGTGGAATCTTTCTTGCAAGTTTCAGTCGACTCCTTGGCTCGGCTGTCCGGTGTGGTCGCAGAGCCCCCATTGGACCAACCGCCAGATGTGCAAGCTGCTCTGTTGAATGCGCAGGTAAGGAAGTCTTGTTACAGCTGTTTTCAAAACTCTGACCAATCCAGAATTTTCGACACATCTCCGCCCTTTCCCTTATAAAGTAAATTAGTAAGCATCAGTGGGGCCAAGGCTGTGTGTGAGGCGGGTAGTCGCGCCACCGCCTGGCTCACAAGCCCAGCTTCGACTTCACCTCCTTCCACCATGACCCGGGCGCGGGGAAAATATCGTTACATCCCACCCGCTCAAAAGCGACTCATGATTTCCATGCTGAATCGGGGCATGTCTACCGCTCAGGTTGCAGACTGCACTCCGTATGATCTTTCTACAGTCCACCGAACTCGACGAACATGGAGTTCGAGTAGCAACTAGACCGGTCTAAGTACCAACCAGGGCAAGCAAGTGGCAACCGGCTGTACGTTGAGACGACGTCATGGTCCCAATTAGGGAAAGGGCGGCTTTGATGCCCCACCAGGCGGAGATGTGTCGAAAATCTGGATTGGTCAGAGTTTTGAAAACAGCTGTAAGCAAAAACGACACACTTAGCCTAGCTCCATAGCTTGGAATCCTTCAGCGTCAGCCTAAGAGCCAGCAGGCAGTTATTGATTAGTATGGAATTTCACGAACTGATGTCATATACAATCATTCACCTTGATTCTAGCGAATTCGCAGCCAAGTACATGCCGGTCCTGGTTGAAAAGTTCAAGCTGGAACATGACATCATGGAGGGTCCCAGCATCCTTTTAAACCGCGTCTCTTACACGTGAGTAGTGCAAACGGCAGTAATATAGCTCAGTTGATGACAGGAAGGCTCAGTCCGTACTATGTACGCTACCTGAAAACGCCTGATGCTGGAGAGATCACGTCCAATTTTGCCAGTCGCATTGCTCGTCTTACCGATGATGATGCTTCTGGACTGCCCCGAGACAGAGTCGCAGAGATCGGACAATTCTTCGCAACTCTCCTCGTCCTTCAGGGGCAGTCTGGCATCTCGGTAGATACCAAAAAGGCTGTCATCGATAGATTCAAAAGTTGGGGGCGTCAATGGCGAGGGACCTTTGCCCAAGACACCAGTGACCGATGTTTAGTCGTCCTCGATGATTCAAGGTATGTTTTCACTTTTCTGGAGGTAGAGGCTGTGCACTCAACGCTCGCCTCAGTGGTTTTGGGCCGATGCTGGATGATGTCAAGCGCAAGCTTGAAGCTCCTCTCAAGCAGTGTGGTGGCGCGAATTGCTCAAAGAGCCAAGACAACGCCACTCTTCTCCAATGCTCAAGGTGCATCTGCCTCTCGTCTAGTGACGACAGCGATTCTAACTCTACCTTTATCAGGTGCAAGACTGCTGTATATGTGAGTTCTAATCCACTGACACTTCGTTGGAGATGTGTTTATGAATGCCCTTAGTGCAATACCACCCATCAGAAGGAAGCATGGCCAGCGCACAAGCGAACGTGCTTTGTCCCAACGTTTTGAATTCCCTCGTGAACTATGTCGCTATCCTGTTATCGAATGTCAACTCGCCACTAATACTGAACTTTGATCGATGTACTTAACACGCGAAATATCATAATGTTGAGCACAGTATTTGAATCGTTATGAATCATTCCAGACACATTTCGTTACAAGAATACGTAAAGTCGTAAAGTGGAACGCAAAGAATTTCATCGCTAAAACAAAGAAGCCCGTCGGAGCATCGTGAAATCCATCCCAAGATCGTTACCTTCAATTGTTATACCACAGAGTCCTCAAGCAGCCTGGCCTACCAAGGTTCTCGACCTGCCAGACCCTATCGCTCTCATGTCCACAGACAAAGATGGCTGAAGCCCTACCCAAAGGCTGCACTTTGTGTGCGTTGTTGCTGAAATACGTAGGGTTTCCCCGGTACAGCCCATCCTCGTTGACAGCCTTCATCCAAGCGCCGACAACAGGTGCACCCATGGAGATCGCCTTGGCAGTGGTACCGGCAGCGTTGTCAGAGATGTACATGTCAGTACGGTAACCCAACACAGCGTGCAAGCCGTTGAAGACGTCCCACCAAGGTGCATAGGCCTTCAGACGATCTGCAGGGGGGTAGTCGGCGGGAGTGGGCAGAACCTCGCAGGAATGGATGACCCAATATGCAAGGTCACCAGATTTCGCAGCTCCGCCACCATAGCCGCTAGTTGGGGTGTTGGGAAAATCGGTGTCGATGTTGACGATGTCGCAGCAATCGCGTAAGGTTGTAAAGAGGTGGTAAGAGCCATGGGATTCGGTAAGAGCGATATGGGCTTCGTTGATGAACTGGTCTTTGTTGGTGGTGTAGAGGAAGGGGTAGGCCCAATAATACTGGTCGTTGGCAAAGTCTGCGATCCTGTTGCTGAGATTATTCCAGAAGTTGTTGGCGCTCTTGACCCAATCGGGATCGTCGTTGCGGACGACGTAGCGAGCGACCTTGACCTGGGGCTTGACACCACGGGTTTGGAGATCGCTGCGAGCTTCAAAGTAGCTGGGAGGAGCACGGGCAGCAAGGGTGTTGTTCGGCTCGGTGGGTGGGTTGGTAACCACGACCTCGTTCAAGATTGGAATGAATTCGGGGCTTCCAGCACCGATGGCAATATAACCAGTGATGGGGATGGGCACTGTGACGGTGCTGTTCTTGTTTGCGTGCGAGGACCCAAAGTACCGATAGACGGGCTGCATGGCAGATACACCAGAGTCGTAGAAGCATACTTCGACTTTGTCGACCTTGACAAGGCCGGTCTTGATTCCAATAGGCTCCAGCTGAGCCTTGATGGACCCGATGACGATGGCAGTAGAGTTGGCTCGGATCGTCTGCTTGGTACGGAACGCTGGGCGCCAGTAGTAGGCGAGAGACACAATTCGTTCTTCGGGAGCCACACTGAAGGTGGCTTGACTTCCTGGTCCGCAGACGGGGTATGTGACATTGTTGTAGACAACAGTGCGCTCCACAATACCATTGGTCCAGTAGACCTCGGGAGTAGTATTGTTGGGGGCGACGACTGCTGATACCGAAGGGCCATTGTCGCTGTACGAAGTCGTACCGTAGAGGGTGCCTCCGGGTGTGACAGTGGCATTCGTGTCGTCCGCGGGGAAACTGCCGTTGACGGAAAGGAAGGACCAAACCCTCTTCGTGTTGACGAACTCGATCTCGTTGGTCGATTTGAGGGCAGCAATGTTAGGGAAGATTTGGGTTTCGCCGGTCCCTTGATCAACAAAGGCGACAAGTCGGTCGCCGTCGTATGCAAAGAGACCGGGCCCCATGGTTTCATTGGGCTGCAGCTTGATGCCAGGGTTCGCTTCTTGAATAAGGTCGTTCAAGAAATCGACTGGGAGCGAAGCTGGGGCGCCAAGTTTGAACACCGGGAGAGGTTCCTTCACGAGAGGAATGATGGACGGGTCAAGTTCGACCCATGCAAGCGCAGAGCCTGCGAAAACCATGCAAGGGAGCAAAATCGTATACTTCATTGTAGCTCAGCGTTTGGATGTTCTGCAGGACACGGCTCAGCGACAATAAATTGTAGGAAGGTGCCAAAGAAATTTACCGTTTGAGAGGAGAGCTGAGCCCTTGACTGACCACACCGACGGGTCCCCCTTTTATCTGAAGATTCGTGACCCACCACATCCTGCAAGTAGCATTAGCTTGACTCCTTGCCCGAAATGGTCATCAGCGGCGGTCTTTCATTTCGAAGTTATTAGGGCGTCTTGCATCCGCCTGCTGACGGACGGTCCAAGGATAGATCCCTTCTGCAGGACTGTAGCAGAAGAAGCCAGAAACGCACCTTAGTTGCCTATGAGTCTCGCGGACACCTTGGGAAAAAGTGTGCTTCAACAGTGCCAGAGCCCACCATAGACGGTTGTTAACGCAGAGCCTAATACGCGGGCGGCAGGATATTCGAAAGGGCGAGGCTGCTCCGGCTCACCAGCTGTATTGGGCGCTAGAGGCTACATTCATTCAACGTAATGCTCTTGAGACATAGACCCGATGTCAGCGCGAATTTCATGGAAGATCATGGGAAAGCGATTGAAGCTTCACTGCACAGGAAACCGGGGGCTGTAGAATGCAGTCGTCGCAGACTCAAAATGTGTACCACATTCTTAGGTATGGAATGGTACTGGAACAAAGCACGATCATGAAGTTTTGCTCCAGACGTCAGTCCAGTCAGCAGTTTTCATGCAGAGCAGGATTCTTCACCTCGAGATAAATCTATGGGCCCTCTCCTCTGACACAGTCTTCATCGTCCTCGTTCCAATCACATGTGGCCTGCTAATCATTCTCGAACTCGATATCGGTCGGTAGTTCTTCGTCAACTCCTCGTCGATAGTCCTCCTTGAGTCTTCCAGGACTTTTGCTGGCTGATGCTAAGTAAGTTAGGGTTCGAAGGAAAAGGTATTATTGGCTGCACCTATTAATAGATTCAGGGTACTCAGGCTGCCCTAGACTCGTGACCATTCCCTCGCACTCGAGGGACCTCGTCAGCCTCACAACCTTCGCCGAGGGAACAGTCACAGGTCTAGTACTGCTCATGTGCTCAAGGGAATCCGCTACCCTTTTCCTGAGGCAGGGACATTCCTTGAAGGCCGGCCACTGGCATGATATGTGACATTGGGCTATAGTGCTAGCAAGGGACTCTAGTTTAACAGGTTACGTACAAATTTAGAGCAAATGGTATAAGCACTATTATTAGTGACCGCCGATCTCAGCTTTTGGGTCTCCCTCTCATCCTGAACTATTCATATATTCATTTCCGTTGCGCCTCCTTTGCCTACGATTGAATGGGCCTTGTTCAATCCTGCTTTGAGGGTTGCGTTCCCGAGTATCAGGCCTCGTGTCCTTAGCTTGTTGTCCAATTATAGTAGGGGAAGTCGTACATTTCATCGGCCCTCCCTGGTAGATCACCTCGCTTCCTGCCACATCTCCTGAGCGTTCCGATGACTTTGTTACATTTCTCGGTGGGATGGGCGATTCCGGAACCCTAGTACTGTCCTATTCGCACAGTCTCCCACACACTCCTGCTTCTGCTTATTCTGATGCATACCATGGGAGTCTAACAATCCGTGGAAGTCCATAGCCGTGGTTTCAGCATGAATGTAGCGTTCCTGGATCTCCTCCCATGTGGGGAGGTCATCCGAGTCATCTGTCGCTTCAAGGACTTGAGGGCCTTTGGAAGGGTCGGCATCCGAATCAGACGTCGCGCGCTTTACTACTAGCCAGTCCTACCTTCCTCTTCTCCCAATCGCGCCCGTTGATCATTGGTACCACCCAATCTGGGTAGAAGTCAGCAGGATAAGTCCTTGTATCTGCAGAAATCAGTTGGTATCCGCGCCAACCAGTGGTCAACAAAGAGCGTGGCTTCCCTGGCCTCCCTATTCTGTCCCTTTTTCGCCACATCCTCCTTCAATCAAAGGATAGCGTAAAACAGTAAGCTCCTCGTTGTCGATACCCATTGCCGCCAACCACCGAACCAAGTCGCCATGCTTGATGTTGGCCACCGTTGTTCCAATGGCCAAACGCATGTGTTCATACAATGTGAGGTATGCGATGAGTTGGGTGACTGAGATTGCGAGGCTCGCCCGAATAATCCGCTTGGATCGAGAGTGCAGATCTGAACTGTTTGCCCTTGATAGACTGAAGGCTGACGCCCTGCGTGGGGTGCTCCACAATTCCGCTGAACCTGCCCTTCAAGTTGACATAATGGTAACGGACCCAAGCATCCTCGCCGGGTTCGATGGAAGGTACATTGACACTGGCGTCCCTAATAACCTGACGAGCTCCTCCACGTCGTCGTCTTTCCAACCCACAATACATATGTTGAGCTCAGAAATTCATGATGAAGTCATTAAGGATCCAGTTCGTTAAGTACATGGATACTTAAAGCGGTATTGAAAGTGGAACGCAAAGGAATTAATCATCCAAATATGAAGTCCGTCGGTGTATCGTAAAGTCCATCCCAAAATCGTCAATATCAATTGTCATACCAAAGAGTCCTCAAGCAGTCTGGCCTACCAAGGTTCTCGACCTGCCAGACCCTATCGCTCTCATGGCCGCAGACAAAGATGGCTGAAGCCCTTCCATAAGGCTGTTCCCGGTTTGCATTGCTGCTGAAATATGTAGGGCCTCCCCGATAAATCTTGTCCTCGTTGACTGCCTTCATCCAAGCACCGACAACAGGGGCACCCATCGAGATCGCCTTGGCTGTTGCACCCGCAGCGTTATCGGCAATGTACATCTGGGTGCGGTAGGACAAAACAGCGTGCATGCCGTTGAAAACGTCCCACCAAGGAGCATAAGCATCCAGACGGTCTTCAGGAGCGTAGTCGGCGGGAGTGGGCAGAACCTCGCAAGAGTGGATGATCCAATAAGCGAGATCACCGGAGGCTGCAGCTCCGCCACCATAGCCGCTGGTGGGGGTATCAAGAATGTCATCATCGATATTGACCAGGTCACAGCAGTTAGCTTCGGTCGAAAAGAGGTGGTAAGAGCCGTGAGCTTCGGTAAGGGCAATGTGCGCTTCGTTGATGTAACGGTTCTTGCTGGTGGTGTAGAGGTAAGGGTAGCTCCAGTAGAACTGATCGTTGGCAAAGTCTGCGACCTTGTTGCTGAGGTTGTTCAAGAAGTTGTTTGCGCTCTTGGTCCACTGAGCAACGTCGTCGCGGACGACGTAGCGAGCGACCTTGACCTGGGGCTTGGGGCCTCGACGTTGGAGATTGCTGCGAGCTTCAAAGTAGCTGGGAGGAGCACGGGCAGCAATGGTATTGTTGCTCTCGGCTGGAGGGTTGGTAGTCACGATCTCGTTCAGCCCTGGAATGAATTCAGGGCTTCCAGCACCGATGGCGATATAGCCAGTGATGGGGGTGGGCACTGTGATGGTGTTGTTCTTGTTCGCGTGCGAATACCCAAAGTAGCGATAAACGGGTTGCATGGCGGATACACCAGAATCGTAGAAGCATACTTCTACTTTGTTGACCTTGACAAGACCACTCTTGAATCCAATAGGCTCGAGCTGGGCCTTGATCGACTCGACGGCGATGGCGGTAGAGTTGGCTCTGATCGTCTGGTTGGTGAGGGAAGCGGGGCGCCAGTTGTAGGCGAGGGAGACGACCTTTTCTTCAGGGGTCATACTGAAGCTGGCTTGGCTTCCTGGTCCACAGACAGGGTACGTGACGTTGTTGTAGATAACAGTGCGCTCCACAATGCCATTGGTCCAGTAGACCTCAGGCGTATTGTCATTGCCGGACACTGCTGCCGCCAAAGGGACGTTGTCGTTGTACGAAGTGGTACCATAGAGCGTCTCTCCGGTTGTAACAGTGAAATTCGTGTCGTCCGCAGGGAAACTGCCGTTGACGGAAAGGAAGGACCAAACCCTCTCCGTGTTGACAAACTCGACTTGGCTGGTGGAATCGAGGGAAGCAATATCAGGGAAGATTTGCGCTTCACCAGTTTCATCATCGACAAAGGCGACAAGTCGGTCGCCATCGTACGCAAAGAGACCGGGGCCCATGGTCTCGTTGGCCTGAAGAGTGATGCCAGGGTTCACTTCCTGGATGAGATCATTCAAGAAGTCGACGGGGAGTGAGGCTGGGGGGCCGAGAGTGAACACAGGGAGAGGCTCCTCCACATGAGGAATGATGGACGGGTCAAGTTCAACCCATGCAAGGGCAGAGCCTGCAAAGGCCACGCAAGGGAGCAAGATCGTGGACTTCATCGAAGCTCGACGTGTAGACCTTCTACAGCAAATAAATCAACAACAAGAACTTGAAAAGTGTACAAAGAAGCGTACCGTTTGAGAGGAGGTTTGGGCCCTTGGATTGAGCACTCCGACGCGTCCACTTTTTATCTGAAAATCGCGACCCACCATTTTCCGTAGACAGGTCGAATTCATGCCCGAAATGGTCATCAGCGGGGGGCACTGTTCGCGCCCCTTGTCCACGCTCATACCACAAATCGAACTCAGAGCGCTTGGCATGGGGGTCTATCGCCATCATTTTGAAGTAATTCGGGTGGTTTATAGGCGCCTACGGACGGACGGACCAAGGAGGAGCGCCTTTCTGGAGGATTGAAGCAGAAGGTGACGGAAACTCACCTTGGGGGTTGCCTATCGAGTTTCGCAGAGAACTTGGGAAAACAGGTCTTTCAACCGTTTGAATTCCAGAGCCCACCACCGACGCCCGTTGACGCAGAACCCAATACGCGGGCAGCAGGAAATGCGCAAGGTCGAAGTGGGGCTCAACTGCTGAACTAGTGACAGAGGCTAACAGCCATTGAGCCCAATGTTCCTGAGACATACACCCGATTGAAGCGCGACGTCGTTGGAAAGTCAGGGGAAAGCGTTTGAAACATCACTGCATCCAGCGAACAAGGGCTGACCGACTCTCTTGGCATAACAAGTGCTGTAGAATGCGGTCATAGCCGACGTAAATTCGTCCCACGTTGTGTGGTATGGTATGTACTGGAACAAGGCACGAACATGAAGTCCTGGCTCAGGTGTCAGTTGAGACAGCGGTTTGCACGCGGAACATGCCTTACCTTAAGACAGATCCATGGGTTCTTCCCCTTCCCTCGGAAAGCACATTTCCCTCTCCTCTGACACGATCTCTTCATCATCCTCGTTCCAATCACTGGTGGTTTCCCAATCATTCTCGAACTCGATATCGATCGGTAGCTCTTCGTCGGCCCCCGCACTAGCGCTCGTCGATAGACCCCCAGAACCCTTACTGCCTGACAGAGGCAGAAACGAAGCCAGTGGCATGTGGTTGGGGTTCGAGGTGGATGGAGCATAGGATATTGGCTGCACCCATCGACGTTCTCGTAGTCGTTTATGCCGCTCTCTGTCTTCTTCGATGCGAGTCATGACATCGTTCTTGGACATGTGAGGAGGTGAGGAGACAGTCGACGAAGAGCCGTTCTTCTGGCTGGGTTCTTGCGATTCCGGCGGGGATTTGGGGTTCGGTAGTTGGTTTTGAGCTCGTTCATTCAGTATCGACAGAGCTTCTTCGACTTTTTGAGGGTCAATAACGCGCTTGGTTCTCCAATTCTCGAGGATCTGGCGACGGTGTTATCATCTTTGCACGCCAAGTCCTTGAAAACGTCAAACGACGTACCTGTTTGGTGCTGACAAGATTGGGTAGGCCTTGCCTTCCTTCGGGAACGACGTGGCCTATGATTTTCAGCAGGTCTCTGGCCACAAAGTCCACATAAAGGGTGCTGGTCCGCTTGGCAAGGGACGACGAACTAGAGGACCGATGAGGGTGCGGCTGCGCTCGTTGTTGGGAATTGATAATGAGACATCTCTCGCAGAGATTGTCTAGAAAGTACAGGATGTTAATCCGAGCATTTACGGAGCCCTGGGAACGTCACCAGGCTCGTAAGACAAGAGGATGGACGCGAAGCAGTCATTTGCTCACTTTTTCACAGTCTTCGAGGATACAATCCCAGATGTCCTCCCCGCATGCAGAGAAATGCTTCACAGCATAGTTCACTACGCGCTGAATAGACTGCTGTGACCTGGACTTTTGGTCAGTCTGCCCACTCAGTACCAGTTCCGTAAGAAATGCCAGGGCACTCACGCTGCCAATTTCTGCAACAAAACAATGAATTGCATTCGAACTTCGAATGGGTCCATTGTATGGATATGTCAACCCTGGTCGTTGGCCCTGGTATTGATTTGAAGATTACTATACGACCAGCAGTCCTTGGACCTTTGGTGGTGTTGGAGGTCGAAACGGAAGAAATGGCCGATGATAGCACTGATCGAACCCAAGCGCTGGAGTCAAAAACCGTGGGTTCGATTCTGGACTGGGGTCATCTTTTTCTTCCACAACCATGAACCAGCCTGCGCAGCATTCACCAGTTTTTGTCGATTCCGAGGGAAATCCTATCACTAAACTTGGAGATAGCCATCCCTTACATCCACGTAACTGGAAACAAGGCACAAAGCGACGGTTTGTAGTTGCATTAAATAGGTTACTCGTACTCTCCGCAGTGCTTTGCTTGGTCTTCGCACTTCGATGGTACTTTCAAGGTTAACGGTCGTAAGGTACCATCTCTTCGACATTACAGTGCACATGGCTATAAGCTGATTCAGAGTATTCGACACTGCTAGATGCTTAGAGAGAGGAAAGTCATCATCCTCATCGCCGAGGCAGATACATTCCTGGAAGCCCGATACAAGGTGCCATTAATGCGTTACAACAAGCGGTTGTTGTATCGTAGTAAGGTGCAAAGTAAATAGTATAATCAGTATTTATTGGTGACCGTCTTTTTCAGGCCTTTGACCTTTTGGGTCTTCTTCTCGTCCTGACCTGGTCATCTCTGTTACGCCTCCTTTGCCTACAATCGAGTAGGCCATATTCAATGCTGCTTCGAGGGCTGCACTTCAGATTATCAGGCCCTTCTTGTTGTCCAATTATAGCAGGGGAAGTCGTCAGACTCGTCACCAGTGACTGCTTTCGATGGGTACCAAGGAGCCCACTGAATGCGTTTCATCGGCCCTCCCTGGTAGATCGTCTCGTCTCCAGTCACATCTCTCCAGCGTTTCTATGATTTCCCGTCCGAGGTTGCGGTTCTTGGTGGTATGGGCGACTCTGGAACTCTCTCCAGTACTGTCCTATTCGCACAGCCTCCTGCACACTCCTGCTGCTTCTTATCGTGATGTGTACCATGGAAGTCTGACAATGGTCTCAATTAACCCTCGGGCACTGGCGACCAGGCCCCAATAGACGTACCTGATACACTTGATGCTCCTTCGTAACCATCTTCATTCGTCTTCCTTGAATATGTGCTCCCAGCGTAGAAACTCCCTCTCCTTGGGTAATATGACCTCTCGATTTCTGAGCCACCGCAATCGCTTCCGCCACCCATTGGCGCCACCCGCATTGAAGGAACCGCTTTGGGCGGAAGCTGCACCACATGAGGTTGGCCAACGACAGAAGGGTAAGGATGAGTCGATGTACTTGTCCGAGTCACAGCGAGATCTTTGTGGGAGGTTTGGGAACCCCAGTATTGCAAGGTAGAGATGGATGGTGGGGGGCCGTGGTCGAGGGCACTTGCTACTTCCTTTTCGTCTTCGAACCCTTTTGTTGAGCAAGCTTGGCGAGCCTTGTTGTCTGCAATCGTTGTTAAAGATTACTCCACCGGCACAGATCATTGGTCCACTTACAGCAGAATACAGAGCCGTCTGCGATACCGCGGTAGGCAAAATCTGGACAGAAGATTGTGTCAATTAGGCTTGTCAAAGAGGTTTGCGGATCGACTCACAAAATCCTGCCCAAACCGTGATACAAGGGCAGCAGCATACGATGCAATCAGAGTCTACGGTACTCATTCTGAGCAGATGTGGCTTGAGTGGAAGTGAGAGTGGGGGCGATTCGTCTTCAGCTTGTCGCTGAAAGATGAGGGCGAAAGAAAAAAGGGTGTGCAGATGCTAATCAGCTGCGCCATTGTTCAATTGGATATATACGCTGGGAGACCCGAGCACTCTCGAAGTCAGCGCCCTGATGATCTTCCGTGATGCACCGCTCCCAAAATCAGCGCCAACTTGGCGCCAACCACAAGGAGCACAAGGCCGGTTTTTGCTTCTTTTGATCTACGGTTATCAAGCAATTGAGGTCCGGAACAGGTGCAGCACATGGCCCGCGTACCTTTCCAGATGGTCCCAGGTGGGTTGGGGAACCCATTTGGCCATGCCAATGCCTAAAGGAATAATAGGTAAATGGATGACGTTGGGCACGGAAGCCGGGGACTCACCTTCGTGGTGGGCAAACGAAGTGATCTGCCAAGATTAGCGGACGGCGACGCCTTCAGAAGACACAGGAAGTGCTTCTTCTTACCGGATCAGAGAAGTTAGGCACAGGCCCAGGAAGTCGCTTCTTTGTCCTGGACACGGGCGCTTAATGATATCCGTTGAATTGAAAAGCAAGCGTGCTGGGACGCAGGTACATCGAGATTGAGCGTATCTGTTGGGTTGGAATACATGGGTGAAACAACTCTAAGCGTGGGAGTGTAGGACATAAGACGCAACTAGAACGCCTGGTAATGTACACGTTGGGGCAGGAGGGCCTGCCAATAAAGCAACTTGAGGTTGAACAGTTGAAAACTGTAGGCAAGACATCGAGGATGCCTGGGCATGGAGTCAAGATAGCGTTGATAAAACTTTGATGTTCGGGCTTGCTGCCGTGCATGTGCGGGGCTGACGCGAGTGCCGGAGCCAGAAAAATATGCATCACCTGGATGGCGGAGCCAGGTACCCTGGTGAATGAGATTGGTGAACCCCTTCATGATGGTGGAGGGGGTCCATATTTTCGCAAAGCCTCGCGCGCTTCATGGGGGCCTCGATGCTCTAGACTGATCGGGCCTTTTGCGTCTGATATGTCCTCTTCGCCGCCCTCCACGAGTGGTACAACGTGTTTCTTGTGTTGTAAAGAGGGAGATATTTCTGGCCGATCGTGCAACGATGCTGTCGGCCTTGAGGCCTGAGATACGAGGTCCGCGGGGAAAGATGTGGAGACACGGGAGGAGCGATTATGGGGGCGACATCGCTCCGAGTAAGAGTACGGGTTGCTCTGGGGCGTCCCCCCTCGACTACTACTAGAGGCACTGGGTGATGATCCCGAAGGCAGAGTGAGGATCATTTCTTCAACGGGTTGGGGTTGTGTCCGTATACTTGAATGAGGGTACGCAGGTGCCGGCACCTTCAATGATACAGGCCCTTTGCCTATACTCTCCATGTCTTGGATTGTTTGTCGGGGAGATGAAGGCCCAGCAGATGAGTGTAGTGAGTGGTGCGCCGCACTGGGGCCTCGTCGAGGCCGACGATTTGTATCTTCGTCGTCTTCATCTTCTAATCCGCGACACTTTCGGTCTAATAACCCATGAGCGGTTAGTTGGCCGTATTTGCTGGTATTCAGAGGCATCGGGCGACTCACAGCACCAGCTACAGCTCCTGGTGACGCCGACGTACGAATAATCTGCAAAAGCAAGGCAATGAGGTCATGAAAGGAATATGAGCCGTGAAGTCACGTACAGACGCATGCCCAACACACGACGCATGGTAGGCAGCAACATATGCAGTCGTCGCTACAGGTGCTCATTTTTCTTTCTTGCTGGCGGTAGGCGGCGTTGAAAGGACAAGGTTGGGATAAATGGTTGTTAGTGTCAAAGATGAAGACCAGAGTTTTAGGGTGGTCGTCGGCGGAAAAGGTATGACAGGCTTGTATCACACGATGGACATTTGAGGGAGAGATGCCCTTATCGGGCAAACCGTTCCTCCTTGTCAAACGGGTCCCTGGCAAGTGCCGCCAGGCACGGTCATAAATAGTGTCATTGGATCCACTTTAGCTCGGCCTTTCATTAAATAAGGGATAGGTGCTTCGGTTGTCCCATTCCAATCCTTTGCATAGAAAGATGATAGTCGCCTTCGTGGTTTCCAGTAAAGACTTCGTGGGCCAGCATGACCGAGTTGTTCAACGGAGGGCCGAATGGGGCAACTAGGGCTGATGTGCCTGGCAGTGGCACGAGTTTCGCACGAGGCCAAGCTTGTTTTAGCTTCCGATCCATTGATCGAGGAGGCGTGCCTGGTAGAACCCCTGTTGCTTCTCGTCGTCTGCGCTAGGTAGAATGGCGACAGTTGAGGTGGAGACAGAAGCGGAAGTAATGCGAGCTATTCAATAACAATCTCAATCTAGTGTGGGCTTGAATTATCTTCACGACTCCCTGCCTTTTAGTGTTTCGATTCCAACATCAAATGAAACACGATATGAAGTGGATCTTTGGGCATCGTCAGGAGAATCTCTTTTCCTGAGGTCAAATGAATCGCTGGCTACATCAACTAAATACTGATTCATCACAAAGGCCGATGATAAGACACGCAAAAGCAACAAATGCCGTGCTGCCAGGGGTCTGGACTGCGTCATTCAACGCACTCAACTCGCACCACCAACGCAGGTGAAATCAATGGTCATCGAGATGCATGCGAATATGTAGATACAGAAAATACAACAATGTGATGAACTAAAATGAAAAAAGTACTAGCGAACGTGTGAGAGGCGGATACAACGAGCCAGAATCAATCCTCCTTTCTTCTCCGCTTCCCGCCTCTACTATCCACAAAACTATGTGTTCTCCGTTTCTTGCTCTCCTTCTTTAGCTTCAGCTTCTTCTCTTTTCTCCTTGCAGCTTGCTCCGGATGCTGAGTGCCAAGCATCACCCTCTTCGTTCGTCGTTCACGCTGAACTTCGAGAACTTTTTGGCGGATAGTGTTGTATGCCACAGAGAAGGCGGTTCCACCGACCTTTTGTTGGACAAGCTCACGTAGCTCAATAGACGTCGATTTTAGTTCCTCTTTATGTTCTGTTAGTATAGGCTTCACGCAGAAACGATAAGACAAGACGAACCGATCTGCTCGTCTCGAATGGTATCTTCTTCAATGATGCGGTAGACGGGACTGAGGATATGGGTTAAGAAGCGTTCTAGACGGGCTGGCTCAAGCGCGGTGGTCATCGCCGCAAACCAACGGACGACGGCTAGAGGCTGCTGTGACCAGTTGGGCTACGAAACATGTAAGTATGGCCTTGCCTTGCTTTGACGTGATCAGACGCACATTGTTCCTGCCATGCCTCCCTCTCCTTCGAATCAAAGCACCACGGACTTGGTACGACAGCTTGGAGAACAGCCAAGGAAGGTTGTCCAGTTGGACATCGGCTTCACCAACATCATCCTCATCCTCGTCTTCGTGCTCCCCGTCCAGGAGTATCTCGCCCTCTGGGGAGGAGACTGTTTCACTGTCATCTGTCGACCACCGCTTGCCAATCCAGACGAGGTTCTTGACAACCTGCAACCCCAGCGTCGAATCGAGGTTCTCGCTCTTCAGCTGGTCGCAGAGTTTCTCAGCCGTACTTCGAAGACCTCCTGGACCAAACGGATGCCCCTCTGGTAGTGTCGTCGACTCGATGGGTGGAGGGGGTGAGCCTGAAGGGTATGCGTTGAACAGAATTCCCACAGACCTGCAGGCAGCGGTTCGGACCCAAGCATGAGGGAAAAGGAGGTGGGCGGAGACGAGGTTCCATGGAACGAGAGAGGTGTTGGACTTGCTTTCAGAATCGATTCGGGTGAAGGCAGGAACTGCACGTAGGATCTTGCCCAAAGCAGTCAAGGAATAGTAGGGGAGGTGCCATTGCAGTGATTTGGCGGTGCTATCGACCTCCATGCCGTCGCTGTTGTCCTCACGGAAAAGTGAGTCGAGGTGAAGCTTGCTGTCTTCAAGTGAGACCGTGATATCGTCCAGGGTATCCTTCACCCATTCCTGAATGTCTGCTTCCTGTTCTTTTGCAGCAGCATCTACAACGACTCCCCAGACCTGCAGAGCAACCCATGCCAACTTCTTCTTTCCACCTTCTTCGCTCTGCACGCCAGCGCTCACCCACTTTTTCAGCCAGCTCCGCACAATCGTTTTGCGTGATTCCACATCGAAGCGTCCATAGAGGATGGTCAGCAGGGAGGCGGCCATCTCTTTGCACTTGGTGCTCTCGTCATTGGCGAGGGCCATGACCAGCGTCACAAATACCATTTCGCCATACTCCTGGATCAAACCACTTTGGAATTTGGTGAGCACGGCACCCAAGAGTTCGAAGATTGATACACGACCGGATTCGTGCACGTAAGAGGTGGAGTTGCGAAGGAGAAAAGCCAAAGTCTTCTGGAGCCTTCCTTTCCCTTGAGGGTAATCGAGCATAAACTGGAGCAATAATGCTCGGCCTTGCTCTCGAACAACTGCCGACTGGGACTGGACGAGCAGAGGAGCGACTCGTTCCTCCATGATGTCATACATCTCAGGCACGATGAATCTTCTTGATACAATTGCTCGCAGCAACGTGAATGCGACGTTTTGTTTGTCTGGATCCTCCAAGTCGGGGGTGACCAGGTCAAGCAGGAACGACAGGTCCTTTTCCATGACTTCGACTCCAAAGTTGACCTTGCCATCGTCGTCCGTCGTAGTTTTCGGCCCGTCTCGAATCATGACTCCCAAGGTCCTCAGCGCGACTTGGAGAAGGTCTCCATCTGTCCCACCCATACTTCCACCACCGCCTCCACTCGTCCGGATGATTGAAATGACTTGGTTGACGTAAACAGGAAGAGCTCGCCGCATGCCTGGCAGTTTGTGCGCAAAGCGGGTGACAAGCAGAGAAACAGACTTGAGGGAGGTGAGGAGTACGGGTGTCGAGGTCGAGTACAGGGTGTTTCCAATGACGGGGAGGAGTGAATCCAGCTGACGGAATGTGGTGGGAGAGGCAGACGCGAAGCGATTTCGACGCAGTGCAGTGTTCAAGAGGTCCAAGCCCAAGACGATGAACCTAGCGGCAATAAGTAACGTGTATAGATGGACGCGTAAACACTGACTTGAACGAGTTATGCGTGTAATGGTCTGTTTCCTCTTTGACAAACCGCTTCGTGTGCACAATGCGATCATCGTCTGTAGTCTTGTCTCGACGATTCTTCTTACCCTTGACATTGAAGGGCTCCGCGCGCTCCTTGAGGAATGCAACATTGCCACTGACGAGTCCCCAAATGACGTTCAGGAGCCAATCGCTGCCAGAGGTCGATGCATCGACATTGCCAGGGTCTCTCTCTATGCCAGGGTTACGCTCCAGTCCGCCTCCCACTCTCCGCAAAACTTCATCAACAACAGACATGACCTTCATGTTGCTCGTAGTCTTCATGACGCTCTTGACATCCTTCAGGAGGCTTGGCAGGACGGAGGGAGAACTGAACTGAGCGGCTAGAGCATAGAGGGTGTATGAAGAGTTGGTCGATTTCTTGGGTTCGCGGAAGGATGCAGATGCATGATTGACAGGCACCATCCCACCAGAAACAGGCTCGCGGTCGACGGTGGCGACGTCCCCGAACAAGATAGCGGAGGCAATATGTGAGACTAGAGGAACAATGTTGTCGAGAAGAACGGCGGATTGGGGTTCGTTGGTGGCAGAGGTGTTGTTCAGGCTTGCACCGTTGGCACTGACTAAATCTCCTGCATTGAGTTCTTCTACTCCTTCCATTTGCTCGAGCCGAGCGGCTTCTTCCAAGCCCAGGGTGACCTTGGTGACGATTGACTGGACGGTGACTGCAAGTACATGGAGTTGGGGTCCGCGCGTCAGCGCAATCTGGAGTTCCTCGATTAGGACCCTGAGGTACTCCATTCTATCAAACGACGATGCCTCCCCTCCCCTCACAGCCAACCTCCCATTCTCACCGATGCCCAACACCAGAATTGCCATTTTGCCCAGGACCTTTCGAACGCTGTCTCGAGTCTCTTGACTTCTGCTCCTGATCATATGGCTGAGCTCTGTGGCCAGCCTCCGTAGCTCGGTTTTCTTCCGTGGAACGTCTTGCTCATCGACAACGGGCAGGAGAAGAACCAAGCGAGTGATGGCGATGGAGATTGGAAGTCGGACAGTGAGAGGATTCTGGTCCTCTTCGAATCGATGACCGGGGGGCGACAGATATGTCAACAGCGCTGGCAATAGTTTGGCCTTGAGAGACGTCAGGATTCTAGGGTGGCGGCGTTTTGGACGAGCTTCAGGCTTTGCATCTACAGCGGCTTCTTCCTCGTTCTCACTTTCTTCCTCCTGGCCAACCTCCAGTCCTACTGCCCCTCCTTTCTCATCTTCGGGCACAAGGTCGACGTCCATAGCGTCAGGATCCTTCGCAGCAACCTCTTCCTCCCCATCCGTAATTTCGAACTCGAAGTGTTCCAGTATTGACACGATGGCCCTGACGTAAACCTTCTCCCAGTCTGTCTTGGCCTTGGCGAGGCGAAGGTATCGCTGCACGAGAGCGTAGTACGGAGCCCAAGGAAGCCGCTTGGACAGCTTGCCTAGCGCTATGATGGCTTCATTGGTCGTGAGGTGCGTTTGCTGGTCTTGCCTAGCCGGATTCGAAGCTGAAGAGTTGGCGTCCTTGGTCTTGGAGAACTCTCCGCCGTTTCCAATGAACCAGCTCACAATCGGGATGAGCCAGTCTCGTATCACAGATGCACCCTGCTCTTCATCAGTTCCGAAACCCTCCTTGTCACATCGCTCCCCCAACCTTCTCACTGCGCGTGTTCGTCGATGGATTTGAATATGGAGGACGTTGTTGAAGAAGTTCGCTTCATCGTCACCGCCCTCGAGGAGAGGCCGCAAAGCGCGAACGGTTGGGCTAATAGCGTCGGGACTCTGGGATATTGTGTAGGATAGCACCGAGAGAAGGTCTGCTTTGACTGATAAAGATGACTGGAGGTTGGGGCTATGAACGTGTAGAGGTGTTGAGATGAGGGACCGAATCCCAGGAAGGTAGACAGTAAGATACACACTCCGGTATGACTCGTCCTGAAGCATGTGGTTGTTGGATGGCGAGGCAAGGGAGGCAGATGTAGCGTCGATGAATCTTCTCAACGTGTGAGCTGCAGCCGCACGAACGGCAAGTTCCTCGCCATCCTGGATGTCATAGAATGCCTGGCGAATGAGGGGGACCCAGGCGAGAGGTGCGAGGGTAGGTTCGGTGCTGTCATTGAAAGCTGAATACGCGGCGAGGCGTCGGTCGAAATCAGGTTCGTCGAGCCGTTTGACCGAGTAAGCGTTGAGGGATGCGAGTTTCTCTGCAACATCAGCCACCCATGCACTACTCTCATCCTGAACTAGGGCGCCCAGCTGGTTAAAGGCGTCCACCAGTTGGGTCCGCCCAATTCGGGTCTTCAGTGTAAGCAGGAGCTGCGAGAGGGAATCGAAGACCTTGCGCCACAGAGCTGAGCTTGACGCTTGAAGGTCGGGCACCAAGCGCATCATGTTGCGAATGATGATAAGAATGTTGGCCTTGACCCTTTCGGGAGCTTGCTTATTAGGCTTGCGGAAGACGGGTAGGAAGAGATTCAACAGGGTTATGGCTTGGCCGGATGACTTGGAATACGGGGCGAGCATCGAGAGAAGGGAGAGGTGTCTCTGGCCGAGGGGTGTTGTCAATGACAGCGATAGGTGGGTGGGGGCGGTAGTATTGGAGGCCGATGGCTTCTGCGGCGGAGCGGCATGCTTGGCATACTCGACCAATTTGGCAAGGTTGGTCAAGAGTAGATCGACATGGGGCTCGAGGATTCGGGATGCAACAGTGGCATCGTCCTCTGCGTATCCGATTATCTTCTCCACCACGCCGAAAACGCAGTCGACGACTGCTGGCTTGACGCTGGTAGCCACCAAACAGTTGTAAAGGGATGGGAGCAGACGATCGTCAAATTGGACAAGGAAAATGACCTGTGACGGCTCCTGCGACCAGACTTGAAACAGGTGGAGGAGCGCGGAAGGAGACTGAATGTTTTCTTGCGCAAGGGCAGGAAGGCGTGGTGAAATGAACGAGCTGAACGCCACGGAGAGGTAAGGCTCAAAGGCGAAGGAAACAGGGACTCGGAAGAAGTCTGCAAATCGCTTCAAGCCTAGCTGTCGAATTCTGCGAAGCGTCTTCGGACTTGATGATGATGTAGTTGAGTGTTCGACAACAACCTCATCGCTATCCTCATCCAGATCTCCTTCTTCTTCAACCGTGCCTTCCAAAACTGTCGATTGCATCAACTGGATCTTTGCTTGAGCATAGTTGACGACGTCGATCGTTCCTCCGAGAAGTGCGGGCCAGAAGGCAACCAATCTCGATCCCAGGAGCCTCATGAGATCTGCTAGAAGCGTCAAGAAACCAACCATCTGACTTCCGTCGACCTCCCCATTGAATGAGTGAAGAGTAAAGCCAGAAGGTTTGGATTTCGTGTCGTTGTGAGAGTTCCGATCAAGTCCAAGAGGCTGAAGCATGAGGTCGATGAGGAGACCAAGTTCTTCGCTCGTACAGCTGCCCAAGGCAGTTAGGACTGCTGCTCGGCGATCCGTCCCTCTCGACTTTCCTCGCTTCTCCAACATCATCCCAAACAGGATTCTAGTGAGCACGTCAACAACCTCTCCCCTCTCTTGCGGTGACAGGTTGGACAACTCGAGCGTAGTCAATTCATCTCTCCAAGTGGTATCGTCCAACAGCGCGTTGAGTTTAACGCCGTGGCTTGACAGGTGGGGCGACTTGTACCCAAGTAGGCAAGCCAATGCGACCTTTTGCAGGGGCCGATAAGGATGGGAGAGGTAGAAGACGTAGATTGCCTTCAACGTTGACGTCAGGTACAACGCCTTTGGGTTCGAGAACTTGGAGAAGAGGGTGAGCCAAGCGATAAGCTTTTGCTTGGAGATTCGCGCATCGGAGAATTGGGTAGGTACTGCGGTGGCGGGATCGGTGGTTGGGTTGAGGAGGTTGAGAAAGTAAGGTATTAACTCGCGATTGTGTTGTTCGACGAGAGACGCGCATTCGCCAAGCGCTGTCAGAACCTGGAACTCATAGCCAGCAGGATCGAAGCGTTCGCGCTGCTGATGAGACTAAGGACATGGATTAGTGACCGACCGCCACAAATTGAGTGATGGCGCACCTGAATATATTCCTTCCAACTATGGGTTTCATCGTTCCATTGGGCTGATACAACGCGTAGCTTGTGCCCACTAGGATCTCTCCACGACCGTTCTTCTTCCCATCTGTCTTTATCCAGCGAGTCTTCTGATGCTTGGTCCACCTCGGAATGTCCCTCATGTGAGAGAGGCTTTTGTGACAGCCCCTCCATCGTTTGAGACGCCTTCAGCTCCTCAAACAGTATTTGCCAGACCAGATCACCAAACCTCTGCGACAGCGCAGACAGCGCAGCAATAGCGGGTGACCAGAGAGGGCGAAGGTTAACCTTGAGCTGGGCTGCAGACACGATCAGCTTCACGAGCGAGGGATGAACGAGGGCGAATCTGACCTAGTAGCCACCGTCCGCAGATGTCTGCACTCTTTCTGTCCCCCACTACCTGCGCTACCCTCCCAATTCTGAGAACCCTCTCACGCACACCCTGAATGTCGACCGAAGCTTCTTCGCCCTGCAAACATCTCTTCACCACTTCCTCCGTTTCTTCTGGAATTGCCACAAGTTTTGAGTTCAGGAATCGCAAGGCATTGAGGCGCAGGCTCCGCGAATGTGAAAGTAGTGAAGGCTGCAGACTTGGGTATGCCGTTTCAAAGGGTATCCTGCTGACCTTTGCGGGACTGAAACGAGGGTTGAGCACGACAAGGAGGGTAGATTGATGCTTTGACACATACATGGCTTCTGACAGCACGACAAGGGAGCCGAGCACATAACGAGACGAAGACCACTTCTCCACTGCCAACAAGGCCCATGCCTGCAAAGGAACTTTGGCAGTCCATTCCTTCGCGTCACGCCTGGACAGTGCCTGCACCGCGCCGTCCACAATCCAGGCACGACGTTCATTCATGGCAGGATCAATGTCTGGTTGGAGATTATAGTCGATCATTCCCAAAAGCACTGGAGCAACTGCCTCTGAGAAGAATGGAGAAAGGGATAGTATGTCGTTGATCTCGGAATCCTGTGCATATTGTGAGTATGGGTACAACCAAGATTCAAGGCGAACGTACCACAGCGTCGCCAGCTTGACTTTTCAATACTTCCAGCCGGGCCAGAGCACACTTCTCAATCTTGGCTTTCCACACCATATCCACCTCGCCAGGGCTGAGCTTCTTCAGCCGTCTCAGAGAAGCCAAGAACGAGAACAGTTTCCTGGGCTCTTGCTCCAGTAAAGCCGGGCGAACCGTTGCCTTGAGGACCAAAGGTAAAGCGATCATTTTCCACCCTCCCCATCCCAACTCGGCCAACGCGCCATGAAGCTTCAAGCCTAGTGTGAGGCACACAGCATCTTCATCGTCCCCGGCGCGTCTTTCAATCAAGCCCCACATTCGTTGCAGGAATTTGAGACCAGGGCCGATCCAATGCGACATTTCAGTGGTAGTGAAAACAGCGGTGAAAAAGGGCAAGATGGCGGGTTCCAGCTTGGAGTGTATGGGGAGAGAATCCAATTGTGTGACTAGGATTGCCTTTTGAGTGTCTATACTTGGGGTTCAGTAATGTATTGCAGAAACAAGATCAGAAAGCTTACCAGTCACTCGAGAGCCTTGGCGAACGGAGGCAATGACGGTGACCACCTCCAGCGCTCTCCGAGTGTGCTCATCATCAGAGCTTTGCGTAACCTTTTGCAGTTGCTGGATGATGACATTACCAAGCTCTGCGAATTGCTCGTCAGTTTTGACGTGATGGATCAAGGCCGTTAAGCTTCTTCGAAGAAGGTTGAATGTTGCTTCCGGTTCCTCCGCCTCGAGGTGATATGTGAGGAGGGGTGAAAAGATAGATGGAGTGGCGGTGTGCAACGTTTGTGACACAGACTGGCTCGAAAATCAGGATTCCGAAAGTAAAACGCGGCTCGAGGATAGGACGCACCTTGCAGGCGTAGACCAACACCCAGGCTGAAGCATCATCAACTGGGTCTGCCGCCCTTGCTAGCATCGTTACGGCCTTTGCCCTGGCCGTCGTCTTGAGCTTGCGCAACACTGATCCCCATACCTCCGCCATTGCTCTTTGGATCTCTGGCAGACATTTTGGTAGCGTCGCCTTCACTAATGTCCAGGTTTGTTCCAAAAGGTCAAGATGAATCGAAGGAACCAAAAGATATCGGAACAGGCAGTTGAACGTTTCTAGTAGCGTCGTCAAGGCGGCTGGGGATATTGAGCGAGGGTAACAAATCAAGAAGACGCTGTAAAACGTCTTTGTAGACTGGTGCGATAGTCGTCCGTAAATCGTGAACGAATTTTTGCAATAGACTGTCGGCTGTTAGCCATGTTGCGAGGAAAGCTAAAATGGATCGTACTCAAGGAGTGCCAGCAGCCCTTCATCGTCGGATGCCTCCATCGCCTCTGCCCATAGACCTATGACATCCTTCCAGTGGTGAAGCAGCAAGGCCATGGACCCAGATAATGGGTCTGCCTTGGTCGCGAACTGGATGAAGCTTCCCGCCAGATTGAGCTGTCTCCAGTGCTCGAGTGCTTGATGAAAGTGGGAGTCATTCTCCTGAAGAGCAATTTGAGCATTTCTGCCATCCCAGAGCATGCTTAGCTTACCGAGACTTCCGTTTCATGCTCCAAGTTGCGAAAAGCTGAAGGCAGGTGGACCTCTTTTAGTTGTTGTTGGTAAGACTGGTGCTGGAGGGGAATTAGAAAACAGTCTTTACTGTAGATAAATATTTACCTTGAACCGCTTCTGCGGCGCCTGTGGTGGCTCATAACCTTCGTCGTCGTCCATGACCGTCGTGGTCAATGTCCAAGAAGCGTCGGCAGAAATTTGGGCGCGGGAAATCGGCCTGATAGGGGTAAGTTTTCCAAATCTGGGTATGCTTGGTCGCCGTCACGATGCGATGCGCTTTGCCCGCAGCGTTCACGATGTCCCATAAGCTCTGCCCTCGACCTGTAACCACCATCTGCCATGTCTATCTACGAGAATATTCTGGATCATTTATCCAAGGAACCACAATGGTCCAGGCAGGATGAAGAGGTAGGCGATCCTTTCGTATGCCAGCAAATATACTCATCAGTTTGTACCAGACGATCCTGGAACCATATACATTCACGACCTCGAATCCGGGGAAGGAAATACGCGGGAAGCTCATAGAGGCTTTCAATCTCTGGCTCAATGTTCCTGCAGACAGGCTGAAAGTCATAGCCAAGATTGTGAATATGCTGCATGCTGCAAGTCTGATGTATGGGCGCTTATCTGCAGTGCTGGGTGTCACTAACGCGATCCTGCCTGTAGGGTTGATGATATCGAAGACGACTCACAACTTCGTAGAGGAAACCCAGGTTCGTGCTGTTATTCAACCTATTGGACCCCCTCCTGACCCTGGATACAGTTGCGCACAAGATCTATGGCATTCCTCAAACGATAAATTCAGCGAACTATGTTTACTTTCTTGCTTTCCAAGAGCTCTTTGCTTTAAGGAATGGCCCTACTCCTCCACGACAGGATATCGACCAGCTGGTCACAACGGAGCTCCTATCACTGCACCGCGGGCAAGGGCTAGAGATTTTGTGGCGAGACTCTCTACAATGCCCAACCGAGGAGCAGTATATCGATATGGTCAGCAACAGTAAGTCCTCATTTTAGAGAACAGTCAGACTTACAACAACTTGAGTAGAAACGGGAGGATTGCTGCGAATTGGCATCAAACTTATGATGGCCTGTTCGACGACGAATTCGGACGTGTAGGTTCCTTCATCTCCCCTTGATTTCCGGGGCTCATCTAACTCTATTTAGGGACTATACACCTCTAATCAGCCTCTTTGGGGTATACTTCCAAATTCGAGATGATCTCATGAATCTCCAGAGCCCCGAATACACCTCTAACAAAGGGTTCGCGGAAGATCTGACGGAAGGGAAGTTTTCATTCCCAGTCGTTCATGGTATCCATGCAGATCGATCGAACCGCCAAGTCTTGAGTATGTCCGAATTCTCATCTCATTTCGTTGGCACGGGTGCTCATACGGGTTATAGACGTCCTTCAGAAGCGTCCATCGACCCCAACACTCAAGAGACATACCATCAACTACTTGAAAACCCAAACAAAGTCCTTCGACTATACTCTGGGCGTCCTCCGGACACTCGAGAAACAGCTCCGAGCAGAGATCGCCAAGCTGGGCGGTAACGAGAAATTCGAGAAGATCGTGGATTTGCTGCACGTTGACGAGAGTTCATTTGCGTAGCGGTCTGCCATATTTTGTTCCATTTATGGTTGCTCAAATTCAATGTCTCTGGCCCTTTCTAACTTACTCGACTGTTTTAGTGCAGAACTTGATCATCGTCTTCATAGCGTAAGGCTGCATCGTAGGTTGTCGCCAAGATGGAAGAACGCCACGGGCGCTTAACTGATCCTACTTCCTAAACTTCTCAGCCGGCTTAAGAAAGGCAAGCGGATGTATTGCGACCTCTCGGCTGATTTCTACGCCACCCTTGTCTTTCTTAAAGTCTCTATTCTTAGAATAAGTAACAAAGGTGCGCAAAATGAGTGCTGTCTCTTTCTTTCTGTGTGCTAACGACGACATCAGAAGCTGCGCACTGTGTGCACCTCGTGTCAGATAAACAAGACCAACCACATATTTAAACTCGCTTCTTTGTGTCTAAGTTTCCCCACCCCCTAGCTGTTCCCCATTGCGTTTGCAATGCCGCCCAGCCAGGTTACAACAAACGGTATCGATATGGCTGCTCGCGATGAGGACAATAGCGACGGTACCAACGACGGTGTCGGCCTTTCCAACACTTCCCTCTCTCGCTACCGACGACAATTGCTCGATCTCATGAACCAACTTCACAGCACTGGGTATGCCCCTTTAGACGAGGCAGAGCCTGATCAATCGGCAGAAGTTCTGATCCTCTGTTTTCAGCGTTCAAGTCGACATTGACTTACCCCAGATTGCTGTCATTGGCAATCAGAGCGCTGGAAAATCCTCCTTGATTGAATCAATCTCAGGAATCACCCTGCCTCGTGCTGCCGGGACTTGTACACGGTGCGCCTTTTCATATCATCTCATTCCCTTTGGTTATCGATGTCCGATTGAATAGATGCCCCACCGAGTGTCGTCTATCTCACTCAAGCACGCCCTGGCAATGTGAAGTGTCCCTCCGGTTTATCACTGATGCCAATGGTCAACCCCTTGGCCAGGCTCGTAATACGCCCTTCGGGGACGTTATTCGCGACAAGGCACAAGTAGAGGAGCGTATCAGGAGAGCCCAAAGGGCGATCCTCAACCCTACAAAGGCGCCTCAGGTGTTCCTGGATGACCAAGAAGACCAGACGTTTGAAGACAGTCTGAGCTTCTCAAGCAACTGTGTGTCGCTCAAGATCAGTGGCAGCGGTGTAGCAGATCTCTCGTTTGTTGATCTACCTGGTGCGTAAGCAGTACGATGGTGCCTGTGGCTCGGCGCTGATATCCTTTCCTCAGGTCTCATTGCCAGTGTTAGCTCTGGCAAGGGGCATTCGAGCGACATCGGGCTAGTAGAGTCGTTGGTCACTCTCTACATCAAGAACCCTAGCTGTATTATCCTACTTACAGTGGCTTGTGAGAGTGCGTCTGCTTCCTTTCCGCTGTAGAAGTTCCATTGGCTGCTCGACACTGACTCGCTCTATTAGCTGACTTTGAGAATCAAGGCGCTCATCGCATCGCCAAGCAATACGATCCGGATGGCAAACGTACAATCGGTGAGCGCGTATTACTCTTTCGGTTTCGCTAGCCCCCCTAACTCTGTTGCATAGGCGTCTTGACGAAACCTGATCGCATCCCTACCGGTGAGGAATCTAGCTGGCTGCCATTTATTCGAAACGAGAAGGAGTCCCTGGAACACAATTGGTATTGCGTCAAGCAGCCGAGCTCTTTCGACCTCAGGCAGAATCCCTCCTGGGCCGATGCTCGCCGTCGCGAAGACGAATTCTTCAGTATGACTTCTCCGTGGTCTGAACTCGACACGCACTATCAAAAGTATCTGAGGACGTCCAATCTGGTCGAACGGCTTAGCTCTGTCCTTTCCGATCTCATCGCGAAGCGGTAAGTGGTCTTTCCTGCCCATGACGCCTTTGCATTGTTTGTATGTCCTTACATAGACTTTGAAAGGCTACCGCAAATCCAAATGGAACTGGATCGTGCGACCATCGAGGCTCGGGATGCCCTCAATGCGCTCCCGCCTCCTCCTTCTGACTCCCCTATCAACGAAGTGTTTAAACGTCTTTCTAACTTCACCGATGACCTCCGGGCCAAGTTCGACGAGGGTGTTCCAACCTCTGAGGGCGTCCACCAGGCAATGCGACCATTCCAATACAAGTTTCGCAGGGCCATCAGGGCTACCGCACCAGGGTTTCGCCCCTATGAAAAGAAGCACGCTGGTACCAGGCAGTTTGTCCAGCCAAAATTCCTGGATCATGAAGAGGAGCCTGATTTGCAGAACGAGACGAGCGTCGTCTTTGCGAACGAAAATAAAGTCATCTTTGTTGACGAGGTGCTCAAACGCGCTGAGGAGTACGTCCACTTTCCTGCTATCGTCCCTGGCTAGCTGTTGACAAGGAGAAGAGCGCGTACTCGTGAGCTTCCCGGCTACATCCCATTTGAGGTCCTGGTGCAATACTCCAAGGAGATCACTGCAGGCTGGCACGAGCCATCCAAAGCTCTTTTGCAAAGCGTACGCACGATCCTCCTACAGCACGTGCAAGTCCTTGTGACCGAGCACTTTGCGGACTTTGGGCAGGGGCTCCTAGAGCAAAGGGTCAGGTCAGAGTGCCCTGTCGGCCTCACGGTTCTTCATGCTCACTCCCTTCATAGGGCCATCGTTCAAAAACACCTCAATGAATGCTTTGCACGAACAGAAGGCAGGATCCAATGGCTACTCACACTGGAATCGCGACCCTTCACTCTTAACGAACACTACTTCTCTGACTACAAAGACAAATTCATGTCATTCTACAAAGGTGCCAGGGAGAAGGAGATTAGGGGCTCAATCAGTGCTCAAATCGAGGCGTACAACCGCGGGGAGCACGGCTTCCAGGACGTAAGTGAAGTTGAGCTAGGACCTGTTGCTCAAGTGCTCTGTGGGCTGGCTGCCATGGGTATGCAGGGCAGCAAGGCGGAGGATATCTTCAAGATGCTTCCCCGTGACAAGATGGAGCCTGCCATCGACATCATGGCTCAAGTACGCGCTTACTTCCAAGGTATGTAATTGACTCGAGTACGATATTTCTGCAGTGCTGAGTTGCCTCCCTACACTATAGTGGCCTACAAACGCTTCACAGATAATGTGCCTCTTGCCATCGACCACGAGTTTGTGTGTGGTATCAAGCAGGACATTCTGCCCACGATGCTGTCCAGGTTAGGGCTTCATGGACCAGAGGGACATCGCATATGCAAGGACTTGGCTCAGGAGAGTCCTCAGATCGCGGACAGGAGAATGGACCTTGAGAAGAAGATTGAAAGGCTTGAGACAGCTAGTTCACAGCTCATGAATGTTGGTACATCTGGCTCCTCTTCACGGCTTTAGACTTTATGCTGTTAAACACGTATGGTCCAGTATATTGGTGAATGTCATAGAGCCATTTATTGAGCCCCCCGTGACTTCGAAGTCGCCAGCTTAAGCATGAATTCAGGCGGAGTTGGCTATCCCCTGATTACAAGGATGGTGCTCGCGGTGAGCACTCTACTTAAACCACCACGAACCTTTGACCTCGAAATCCGTGCTCATGCAGCTCCTCAAATGACTCAATACTACGATCCTCCCTGGGTATGCTGTTTCGATCACCAAATAACTTTGGCGCTTCTGGCGTTGGCGCTCTCATCTGGGCGCTTGTTCGTGTCATCACCGATTTCCCAGATTTCCACTTGAAGTTACGCCACAGGCTACCAGCAAAAACGCAGCTTCCTAACCTTCCAGCTTCTATCCAGCTCGCTAGCAAGCCATTTTGCCTTGATGCTCACTCATTTCTCAATACAACTGGTTGCAGGGCGCATAATATGGCCCAAATTACTCTCATAGGATGCGAGGTCTCTCAATGCCATTATTGGCACCATGACCTTCAAGGCTATCTCAGTCGAAGACCTCGCCAGCCGGTCAGGTGCGACTGCTGCGCCGGGGTGGACTGCAACGAGCGCCTAAAGTTGCAGCCTAAAAGTTTGGATTTGGCACATCCGTAGCTTCGACTTCTATCGGACGAGGTTTCCTCTCGCGGGCTCGGGTTGCTTAGGCTCCCCTCGTGTCAGCAACTCCGGCAGACCTCCTTCTTCCGACCTTCACGACTGCTCCCCGTTAGGCGTGTCGATGCCTCCCCCAGAGGATCCACTGCCGGTAAAGCGGATTCCTTCACGAAGTACGCGGATAGCGAACGATGGTTGCAGCCTCGTTTTTGTGCCGTCAATCAGAATCAATGGTGGGCACTAGATAAGAAACACCGGTCTTTGCCCTCATTGAACGCCGTCTCTGTCTACTGTCTCTGCCATGTCAACCAGCGAAAAATCTATCATGAACTTGGAGGGCACAGGCGAAGTCAACGAAACTGGTGTCGGCCTTTCCGACGCCTCCTTGTCGCGGGGACGTCGCGAAATGTTGGATCTCGTTAACCGACTTCACAGCACAGGGTACGTGGAACTAAGCCTCTTCCAAGGCTCTGGAGAAAAAGACGATTGACTGCTCTATCCAGAGTTCAAGTCGATATTGACCTCCCTCAGATCGCCGTGATTGGCAACCAAAGCGCCGGAAAGTCGTCGCTTATTGAATCTATCTCGGGGATCACCCTTCCTCGTGCCGCTGGAACATGCACCAGGTACACCAACACGCATAGGGGCCTTATGCTTCACGCTCTGACCGTACTTTCCTACCAGGTGCCCCACCGAGTGCCGCCTCTCGCGAAGCGAGGCGCCTTGGCAATGCGAGGTGTCTCTGCGGTTCATTACTGACGCCAAAGGCCAGCTCCTGGGCCAGGCCCGTAACGAACCCTTTGGCGGTGTTATCACCGATAAGTCTTTGGTCGAGGACCGCATCCGCCGGGCCCAACGTGCCATCCTCAACCCGGGAAAGCCATCAAAACTGTTCTTGGACGAAAAGGAGGAGCTTGATTTCGAAGATAGCTTGACGTTCTCAAACAACTGCGTCTCTCTTAAAATCAGTGGAACCGATGTGGCAGACCTCTCCTTTGTTGATCTTCCAGGCAAGTGAATCGATTCCTTATTAAAGACTAACATATTCATCTCTGCAGGTCTCATCGCAAGTGTCAGCACTGGTAGGGGACATACGAACGACGTTGAACTGGTTGAGGCCCTTGTCACCTCGTACATCAAGAGGCCAAGCTGCATTGTCTTGCTGACCGTCGCTTGCGAAAGTACGTTAGGTCTGTGTTGTCTTAGCCCTGTATTCACCAGAGCCTCGATCCCCTTTAGCGGACTTCGAGAACCAAGGGGCACATCGTATTGCGAAGAAGTATGATCCCGAAGGCAAACGCACAATTGGTATGTTTCGACTGTCGCGATCACTTCTCTCTTGTTCTGAGTATATGTTTTCAGGTGTCTTGACCAAGCCTGATCGCATTCCGACTGGCGAGGAGGCCAATTGGCTTCCCTTCATTCGCAACGAAAAGGAGACCCTCGAACATAACTGGTTCTGTGTCAAGCAACCGAGCTCGAACGACCTCAAGCGGAACCTCACCTGGGCCGACGCCCGTCGCCGCGAGGATGAGTTCTTCAGCATGACCTCGCCTTGGTCTGAGCTCGATAGCCTCTACCAAAAGTACTTGCGCACCTCCAACCTCGTTGAACGGCTTAGCTCCCTGCTTTCTGATTTGATCTCTAAGCGGTGAGTTATTTGGTCAAATCCGCATCAGCGCATGCTGACGTTCATCGCAATTTCTCAGCCTTCCCCAGATTCAGGAGGAGCTCGATCGAGCCATCATCAAGGCTCGAGCAGCGCTCGCGGCTCTGCCTGCCCCTCCGTCTGATACTCCCATCAACGAAGTTTCTCAGCGTATTTTTAACTTCGCAGACGATCTTCGTCTTCGTCTCGTCGAAGGCGTACCAGACGCCGACGGTCTTCACCAAGCCATCCGGCCAGCACAGAACGAGTTCCGTCAGGCCATTCGGAACACTGCTCCTGCTTTCCGCCCCTTTGAAAAGCGGCATGCGGGGAAGGAGTTCGTTCAACCCAGATTCTTGGATCATGAAGAGGAGGCAGGAGGGGAGGAGGAGGAGGAGGAGGAGGAGGAGGATGAAGAAGTCAATGACAATGGCGCCCAGCTCATCTACGTGGACGAGGTTTTGAAACGCGCTCATGAGTATGTTTTCTAGTCCTTGGCTGAGATTATCATACTGATCATTCTACACAGGGCTCGCACCCGCGAACTTCCCGGTCATGTCCCCTTCGTCGTTCAACAAGCTTATATCGAGGAAGTCGTCGCGAAATGGCAGAAACCGATGTCGCTCCTCCTTCAGACGGTCAAGGTGATCCTCACCCAACACGTCATGGATCTCGTTTCAAAACATTTTGGGGAATTTGGACAGGGAGGTCTTGAACAACGAGTCAGGTAAAGTGACTTTCCTCCCGGTACGAAGGATACTGAGGCTTATCCCTATTTCCGTACAGGATCTCGATTCAGAAGCACTTGAATGACTGCTTCGAGAGGGCTGAATACAGTGCCGATTGGCTACTTAAGCTCGAGTCTCGCCCATTCACTTTGAACACACACTACCTCTCTGACTACCGGGACAAGTTTGTTTCCTTCTACAAGGCGGCCAGGGAGAAGGAGATAAGCGGGGCCATCAGTTCTCGGATCGACGACTATTCCCGTGCACGCAAAAACTACAGCCCGACGAAGGAGTCTAACCCGACTGGAATTTCGCGAGTGCTCCTTGGGTTGGCCGAGCTGGGCTTGCAGGGGATCGAAGTGAAGGACATATGCAAACTTCTCCCTGAGGACCACATGGAACCTGCGATTAGGATCATGGCAGATGTTCGTGCTTACTTCCAAGGTATGTCTCTCTAGTAGCGGGGTGCCTTGTGTTCCTTGCTGACAACTCTACACCAGTTGCGTATAAACGCTTCGCTGACAACGTTCCTCTCTTGCCATCGATCGCGAGTTGATATGCGGCATCAAGCAGGATATTCTTCAGATTCTCTTCTCTAAGCTGGGGCTGCACGGCCCCGACGGCCATAAGATCTGCAAGGAGCTTGCTCAAGAAAGTCCCCAAGTGGCCGACAAACGAGTCGATCTGCAAAAGAAGTTGGAGAGGCTGCAGACAGCCTCTTCGCAACTTTTGAGCGTCGGCACCCTTGGCATCTCTTGAACCTCTGTAGTAATACTTTAATTCTTCTACATTGTCGCCAGACCCAGACTCGCAATGCATCCATATCTTGCGCATAAACTCTGGACTAGGGGCTGGAATAGGGGCGCGACGCGTCCATAGTACGCTCACGTGGTCGTGTGACGCATGTCACTGGTAGGACAATGACAGGAGGTTCTGTCTCTTGCAACGTAAGTGCTTGAAGGTGACGCGGACGCTCATTCAAATTTAAATCTTGTCCAATCTACAAGAGCATAGAGCTAATGCGTCAACCAATAGCTCTGTCTCTTGAGTTCGTTGTACTCTGGCTATAATGCCTCGAGTCGAATACTGTTCAGTGGGTGGTTCAGTGGCTGCTCTGCTAAAGCAACATCCGTGCATCATGCCAGTGGGGGCCGTGTCCCGTGCTCACCGAGTGCTGATTGCCTTTTTGCCTTGTTTCCTCAACAGTGTTATCCGATAGCTCGATCAAGCTGGCCCTCCAATTCGGGCGGTCAGCCATTCTAAAAGTCTCTGACAGGTTCAAAAGACCACTTTTAAGACGCACTGCAGGTCGAGAGCTCTGGCTCGGATGCGAAGGTGAAGCCTAACGACACTCGATGATCGGCCGGATTGGGCGGTCAAGGCGATTTCAGCTGTTCTTGTGATGCGATTGCACACGCGGAGCAGACTGCTTCTCTCTTCCTGTTACTATATCTTCCTCGGGTGGCTTCCCACCTTGCGCATGGATCAACGTCCCTGACGTAGCAGCACCCGTCTTCCCAAGATATAAACCAACCGCGAGCTCAGGATGCTTGCCTTGTCTTTCCACAGCGCCTCCAGTTTGCCCTGGGACTTTGTCGACCTCCTCCAGGCAGTCTTTCGCACCATGTGGAGTGGGCTACTTACCCTTACAACGTTACTGGCCTCTTCTTCGCTGTTCCAGCAAAATGGTGTACCAGGAGTCTCTGCACAATATCTGTTAGGCCTCGGTGAGTTATCCAAGGGTCATTTTGGGTGATAGAAATGAACGACGGGAAATGGTGATAGGCATCGGCGATGTTACAGGGTATGACCTCAGGAATATTCACAAGCTTCAGGAAATGCTCACCTGGCTATTAGACCCGTGGTGGAGACAAATATGATGGTAGGAGCCGCTTTATCGTCTTTCGAAGGCACCTCAGATGAATAGTTGTTGACAACAAATTCTAGGGCTATGCATCACTGGACCAAGTTGATAGAGGCTTGCACATGAGGACCAGAAGCCGGGCCTTCATCATTGCTGAAGAAGGAGCCCCAAGCAACCGTGTTGTATTTATCAATTCCGGTAAGCAACTCGAAGGACGCAACACCTTGGCACTTCGGGGGCTCAGAAGGAATTAATGTTGATGACGTCGTTTAGACATTGGCATGGGTGACACAGGGGTTCGTCGAAGCATCGTTCAGCAGCTCTCGACTCAATATCCCGGGGTCTACAACGACCAGAACATCGCATTTGTGGCCACACACTCCCATGCCGGTGTTGGCGGCTACGTTGAGAATCTTCTTCCTCAAATAACCTCCCTTGGATATGTCAAACAGACTGCAGATGCCATTGTGGAAGGAACTGTCCGAGCTGTCCAGCGGGCCCACGCGAGTTTAGCTCCTGGAAAACTTTCGTTTGGGAATACAACTCTGGTTGACGGTAACATCAATCGCTCTCCGACAGCATATCTCGCCAACCCTGCAGCTGAGCGTGCCCGATATCAGTATGATACGGACAAGGACATGACCTTACTGCGTTTCGATGATCAGAGTGGTAAAGCGAGGGGCTTCCTGAGCTTCTATCCCGTTCATGGAACCAGCTTGTACATCGTAGGCACCCCGATGTCACGGCAAATACGTCTCACTTATACTCTCCATCTTAGAACAACACGTTGGTCAGTGGAGACAACAAGGGAATGGCCGCGTTCCTGTACGAGAACATGGTGGAACCTAATGCTATGCCCGGGAACACATCATTCGTGGCAGGATTCACCCAAGGTGGGATTTCCTCAAACTCTTTCGTGGATCACTGAATTCAAGGACCTCTCCCCAATCAGCCAATGTTGGTGATACAAGCCCCAATACGTTAGTCTTTTCTTGCGCTTTCAAAGCACTTTCTCATTGTCCGATAGCCTTGGCCCCGTCTGTCAGAGTCCGGGGAAAGAATGGGATGGCCAGCCGTGTGACCCTGATCATTCCACTTGTGGAGGGACTGTCCAAGATTGCCTCGGCAGGTATGGCTTTTCGTGTCCAGATCAGAAGCCTTATGAGAGCACACATGCTGACTGAACTCTACAGAGGGCCTGGGTTCCGTGTATCCGACTTTGAGTCCAATCGAATTATCGGAGACATTCAGTTCCGTGGTGCACAAAAGATCATGGGCCAACAGTTATCGCCAGTCAGCGGTGCTGTCAGAAGCGTCCATGTTTTTGTTGAAATGTGCGTGGATCGCCCGCTTTATCAGAAGTCTTGGTCCTTGGAATGATGGTCTGACACTTTCTGACATTTCTAGGGGTTCGCATTCGTTCCGACTGCCAAACGGAACAACCGTGTCAACCTGCCCCGCAGCCTTGGGTAGGATTCCTTCATGTTCCACTACATACTTGGACTATATCTCACACTTCCTTAGGCTTTGGATTCGCGGGGGGAACGACGTCAGTAAAGCGTCATGTCATCGAGGGTTTTGACTCATTTCACGCAAACTATAGTGATGGACCAGGTGCCCTCGACTTCAAGCAGGGTGCAAACTCTACCATGCCTCGGTACGAATTTTTATGGTTTTTCGTAATAGTGTTTGAGTGAGACTGATTATGTGTCCCAGGAACCCATTTTGGGAAATTGTCAAAGGTCACATCTTCCTCATGTCTTTTCGATCAATGATTGACATGACATCGCGATTTTTTTGTTCTTTTCCCTCCGACACCATGTGATCATGCCTGTCTTTGTTTTACTTGGGCACTTGGGCGCTTTGCTTCGTTCTGATAGGCGCCGTCACCCCCTTGCCGAGCGCTGAGCAGAAGCAGTGTCACTATCCCAAGCCCATCTTGTTGAACACGGTAGGTTTGATCCCTCTTGAGCCTATTCAATCGCTTCTGTCCTTCCATCATTTTTCTTCTTCCCAGCTTGCTATATTGAGCATCTCTGACACGATCGCGGGTGACCGCAAACAGGGTGCTGCGCATTTCCCGTACGAATGGGCCCCAAACAGTGTCAACGTTCAAATCCTCAGGGTAGGCAACTTCGGTACGTTCCGACGCAGAACTGCTGTCATTTTGAATCTGGAGCTAACCACGGTCGATCCCATCTGTGCTCCTTCTTTGCACGCCCGATTTACAGTGATGCTCATTATGCCAGGTGCGTCTTAGCGGGACAATCTCATCTCGCTTCTAACGTAACGCACGCGCAGGCGAATTCACGACGATGGCGGGTCGACGCATCCGGTACGTAATTTCTTTTTTTTCTCCGCTTTCGCTCTCGGGACTGATTCGGATATTGCGCCCTCCTTCTCCTCGGCTCCATCACGCTCCGTGTCACTCTGGAATGTCGGTTATACTATTCTCGATTTGTTCCCCCCGACTCGCACATGCTCATCTGGTCTGCTACATCAATCGCAATCCTGCAGAGAGGCTGTCCGGAGTACCCTTATCTCTTCAGGGATCCTTGGCTCAAACGCTCAAGTTGTCATCGCTGGACCGGCCAACGCCTACAGCCACTACATTACCACTCGAGAAGAGTATAGCATCCAGCGATATGAGGGCGCTAGTACTCTCTTCGGTCCCTGTGAGTACGCCGTATCTTTCGCTTGCCCCTATACTCGCCAAACAGCAGGTATTCTATTGATTACACATATTGCTTCATTTCTTTGCTGTCGCTTCATTTCTCGCGGATTAGCGGCTCCTGACCCTTTTTTTAGTTACCCTCGAAGCCTATATCGACAAGTACACTAGCCTATTGCCATATCTAGCAGATAACGCTTCTGGGACGCCGCCAAGCGATGCACCTCCCCCAGAGCAAACATCGAAAGCAATCTCGTTACAAGTTTGTCCCTTCTTCCCCGGTTCTTTCTTACCTCTGACGCAATTCCCTGCGCTAGACTGCTGTTTTATTCGATGCTGCCCCGATCGGTAAGAAATTCGGCGCGGTACTTGAAGATATCAGCTCCACCCCATACCGACCTGGAGCTGCTGTGAAGGCCAAGTTTGTCGGCGCAAATCCAAGGGTAATTAGGCTCTTTGACTCAGAAGATACGACATTAACTTTGTCTTCCACAGAACAACCTACTGCTCGACGGAACATACCTCACGATCGACAGACTCGAAGGCAGTCAATGGCGGCCAGTTCGGTCTGATTCTCACCCTTCAACCCTTTTCGAATGGAAGCGTGATAGTACGGTGAGACTGTGGCCCTGACTCACGTCACTGCAATGCGTTCTGAACCTCGATTTTGCAGGTTCTGGGTACAAGCTCCGTCACGATCACTTGGTGAGTTGAATCAACTCAATGCGCTGCTCGACGATGTCCTGACGACACGGCCTCTGTAGGAACATCGAAGAAGGAACACCTGGTGAGCATCTGAACCCCCTACTGGCTCAATCTCCGTTAATCCCTTCTCTGCAGCCGGCTCTTACCGAATAAGCTATTATGGACATTCAAAGCCTTTAATCGGATCTATCTCTTCCTTCTCAGGTGTTTCCTCTACCTTCACGATTGCTTGATTACCCGGTTGAGTGTCTTCTGTCGGTTTACTTTGCCTCGTCGTCGTTAGTCGTGGTGCTGTGTACGTTACATTCAATCGTCATCGATCATCAGTCATTTTTCGGTGTGACAGAGCCTGCAGCCTCACGTTTGCCATGTGTTCCAATTCAAACTCAACTGCTGTAGACCCTACTGTCGTTACTTGGGCTACCCCACTATTTCTCAGTCTTGACCAGCTACCATCGCAGCCATGTTCCGCAGTCTCGTCAGCCAACTCGCCCAAACCGGGAATCCAACGGAAAAGAAGACGATGTCTCCAGAGTTGCGAAGCGACATGTACGATGCGTTCGAAAAGATCAAGGCGTGGCTTTCGGGCAGCCTTGGAAGCGGACAAGCCGGGGATGGTGTTTCGTACGCGCCAATCCTGACGGTCCTTCAGAAGCATATCCCAAATCTGAAGATGGGATTGGAAGCAGTTGGGCATGTCGAACATGAGGTTGCCGTTATCACTGGCGGTGTCACGAATCTGGTGTTGGAGTTTAGCAGATGGGAACCAATGGCTGGTGGCATGGCTATTCGGACGTGGAGCGATGCTCTCGTCAATACCCACAAGCAACTTCCATCTGGCTCAAAAAAGGACACGGTTGCGAAAGGGATTGCGAGAGGAATCAATTACAATTCGGATGTGAGTCTCATGACGCAAGAGTTTGCAAGCAAGATCCAGATCGTGTCATGCCTAAAGTCTGGTAAGTTTCGCTAAGCGCCACTACTGTATTACTGAACATATCGTTCTGATTCAACCTCCTCTTTGCAGTTAGTTCAAGGCTTTATGGAGTTGGTAGCGACGAAGCTCGCCAGTCCGAGGCGATTTGGAGTTCAAAGCTGATGTGATTGTGAAGTCTACGCTGGGACAATGTAGTTGGGGTCGTGATACCAGGGTTTTGTAGTACCGGTGTTAATAAAACATACATGGGGATATAACGATGTTGAAAGCTGAGGCATATTTTAGGAAAGCTCCAAGTATTGTCCAATATCAATGACCCAATAAGCCTAAGTGTGATGGAAAACCCAAAGAGATTGTACATAATGTCGGACGAAGAGGGAACAGGGAGGAAACCCAGGGCCAAGAGCCACCCAGCCGACAAAGAAGGTTGTAAGATAGATTAATGCCTGATAGGCTTGTCGATATCCAAGGAAGGAAAGAAAAGATAGATTACGAACAAATGATAGGGGAGGATGAATGAAGGTTAGGAAAGCATACTAGTCATGCAGGATATGATTATACAGGAGTTGCTCTTAGACTCATACAATTTGACAGCGGTCTGTTGGGGAAGGCGTGTCAGTGGCGGGAGGCAGAAAGGACCAGTTCGGTACTCACACAAAGGAGAATTCAAACAATTCAATGGGAAGGTTCGTAGGAACCGGAGGTATAGGCGTTCCAGCTCGGTACTTCAAAGCGTGCACCAGAATAGTCACCTGGTGATGGCATGGAGAGCATATTGTCGAAGGTCGAGTAATCGAGACCGTTGCTCTTGGGCATATTGATGTCGAGATCGTCGCTGACTGGGCTATAGCACCCTGCGTTGTACGACAGAGCCGCAGGCGGATAGCGGAATTTGTAGACAGTGGAGAAAAGGAGTCGACGCTCGGAATCGTCTTCGCTATCGAAGACGCGATGGTCAATATGATAATGCGATAAATCTGTCGGGCGATTAGATATTGAAGTGGGAAACAATCAAGACCGATGGACTTACTTGAAACCTGCGAAAGCCTCGACCAGTAGCCAGGCATCAGACTCGTCCTGTAGAGAGAGAACCCCTCGCTGCCGGACAGAGGCCCTAGGCACTTGAGCTCAGAACTCTCAGAGTGGATGAGTTCGCCGTTTTCATAGAGCTCGAACTGCGAGAAGCCAGACTTAGGGGATCGGGAAGTGAAGGTGATGGTGGGGTCAATCTCGGCGAAAGAACGTGGGTGGGGACATATCCGGACGGTCTCGCAACCGCGCTGGGACCACATAAGCTCATCGTCGTCTAGAAGCGAAGAAGCAAATTCGAGGGATTTGCTCCCTGAGGAGAGCAGATCGATGTAAACGATTGAGCGAGGGTTGGGTTCAGACTGCGCGACGCCACGGTACAGTAAATTCTGTAGGGTGGCATGCGGTTCTGTTGGTGTTGTGGGGGTGCTTGAGGACGAAGCATCGCTGCCCGACTCGCTGTCATGGTCGCTTGCCAGCGGCACCGACTGTGTCATGTTGGGTGAAATGGATGAGGCGAGCCGAGCAGGGATAGGGCGCCGTGGCGAGATAAGGTTGATCACTAAGGGTAGGGTGGTAAGGAAAGATTAACAAGGCATCGCTGGGTGCCCACTCACATTTCTTTCCTCCGCAGGTATCTCTCAGCTGCTGCAAGCGGCTACCAACCTGCTTCGCAGTTCTTCGCTTGCCAGTCTTCTCGTATATCCAGTCTGATATGAACCGATTGCGAAGGGGGGAAGCGACCCAAAAGGCGCGTCTCTCGGGAGTCATCGGGCTTGTAGTTCTCAAGCCCTGTAGGGACTGTCAGCAAAGAGTCAAGCGAAGCACCGTGGCTCCCAGAGCTTACCTTCGATCAATGCCGCTTCCAGCTCAGGTGGCCAAACCATCTCGCCTCCCCGCAATGTTTTCCAACTTTTGCGGTTTGAGACGATGGACTGGACCACGTCTTGTGTCCGGGAATGGTCGAAAGGGAGCCCAACGTCGGGGGATGCAGTGAGGCGCCGTGATGAGCCCTGGGATTCAGACATGCTGTGATTGCGAAAGTGTATGAGTTGAGGGACTGGGAAGTAACCAAGACCAGGTGTGAGAGGGTGTCTTTATACCGGGCTCAGCTTCAGTAAAAGATCTCGGGGAGTCCCATTATAAGTTATTCGGGAGCTTGTTCCCTCCAATCAGAGATCTCCTTACGGCGTCTTTGCAATTAACCAACGGGAGCTAAGGCGATACGGGGTCTCAAAGTTACGCCAAGTCCACCGATCGCGACAGTGCTTCCAGATTTGTTTTCCGAATCCTCGATTTCAATGGTGACCCGCGCGAAGCTTTCATTATGGCCCGCCGAGCTTTCCGTGGGAGCACCATGCCGATGGTGGCTTTACCAGAGCGGCGTTAAACCTTTTACATGTAATCAATCTTGCTTTTGGATCTGAAGCGTTCGCTAGCGTTCGGTCGATTTGCTGTCGATCAATCGATCAAAGAATCCGTCTATTCTCGATACAGTGCACCGCCACCCGGTGTTTCGAACCAGAAGGGGATGAAGAATACAAGAAGGCGCTGTTAAAGAGGGGTTTGGATTGTATTTCTCCACGGACGCGGAAAATACGGGCGCTAGTGGAGGGGGCACCATTCATCGAAGAAAGCAAGAGCTCAGTTGGTCTAAAGGCTGATTCATGACCCAAGCAAATCTTACTTTTGCCAAACGTCTTTGGCGAACAAAGATTATTGTACGTCGTCCTCAAGCGAATTGAAAGGATAGCTCCATTCTGTGGTGCAGCTGCAGGCCCTGCTGACCGTCGCGTCAACCTGATCGTGAAGGCACACTCGAACACCGCCATGACCCACTCTGCTCGGGCACCTCGTCCCTCCAGTTCAGGTGCTTCCCTTTACCCCAACGAACCACAGAGAAACGCCAATCGTACGAACACCAGTTGTCATCATCATCGTCGAGCACTAGGCATTGGCATCTACGGAAACCAGAAGATTTCAACCTGCCAGCGAGCTTCGACGTAGCGAAGCGACATTGAAACAAGCCACCTGGCTGTAAAAGACGCTGGTCTTTTGCACCCCTTATGAGACCCGGGTGCAATTACGCGGCTACAATCCAAGTATCAGTATGAGAAACATGATTCTGGCCGAGTCAGCCAGGGTCAACGCAGTTGCGTTCCCGGCATCAGGTATCCCGACTCATACGGCCTTTGCAGCTGACGGTCATCTCGAGGCCGGAGTGCAAACTCATTAATGGGCGCTTAGGTGCGTATCAAGCGTACTTGCCTAATGCACCGGGGTCAGGAAGATAGAACATGTTCACAACTGTAACGCAAGCGCGACATAAAACTCCCTGCAGATGCCTCGTACATCCATCACTGAGTTGAAGTCCTGAATGTGTGCCACACTTCCTACACCATATAGGCCTCGCACTCCCAAATGGGTTTGGGCTCAACAATCAACAGGTGGAATGCATGGTCAACAACGAGTGATACTCGTGCACAGACACACACGCGACAAATGGGTGGAAGATCGGTTGCCCCAAAGCTCCGTGCTCTGGAAGTAAACACCGGAATTTCAAAGTAGAACACTGGAGTCCAAAAGAAGCGGCTCGGATCACGCTGTACCACAGGGACAAAACCTATGTCTTTCTGAGGAGTTCTATGATTGGGAACCTTCGCTTCTCTGGCAATCGAGTGTTGGACTCATCACATAACCAGTCTGGGCCCTTGAGTGCATTTGTTATCGATTTCGGTCAGCTTCATTCTCCCTCAAGGTTTTTGCTCACTAACGGATAAATCCGCGCTGGTAAGACAGGCAGGGGCTAGAGCGGGGTGGCCTCGGCCGCCCAATCTGGGCGTAATAAACACCGCTCATCGCATTTTAAAGCCACAAGGCACGGATTCCCATGAAAAGAAGCGCTCAGGGCAAAGTACGTACCGCGACGTATTCCCGTACATAATGATTGTCGAGGCTCGCTGCCAGTGTGGTACCGTTGTTCCTGGATGGCTAGGGTACATAACACGTGTACTGTGCGATGCGGGCCCCCTGGGACGGTAATCTATAACCGTATGCTGTCAACCTTCACCAGCGCCCATGTACGCCTCGATTGGGGCATATATGTGCCATAAACCACCGACTACCGGTTCGCAAGGGAAGTGCCGACTCAATCTTATTGTCGTACAGGACCCTTCACGTATCCATTGCTATCGTATCGATCATCATCCTTTGGATTCAATCCTCACGAATGGACCGGAATGTGCAAGGTTGATAGCAACGGTCACCAGCTAAAACTGAGACTTGCCGTGACTATCATTTGTGGCTTTCGAAGTTGTTGAGAGCAACGGACGGTCTTTGGACGGCGACTGCGGATTGCAGGGAAATTGAAGGCAACCAAATTTCGCCCGTGATGGGCCAAAAATAGCTTGGTCGGTGCCTTGATCCTCTTCAATCTCTTTTGATGAGCCAGCGGAACAGCCCCGCTGCAATTTTGTGCCTGACGATCAACTCAGATTTGTAAGGCTTGAGGATGCCCCTGCGCAACGCTACTTTGGGGCTGCTGGAGGGCTGTACCGACGTGAGCAGAACTCGCTATAGGCCTCATGCCCTCTCTGGAAGGGTACCCCAAGAATGTCCTACGAGAAACGGTAGCTTCCAGCAGCCTTGGGACGGAATCGCCAGATGCCGATCAGGAACGCCAGTCAGGCTCAAGCTGTCGTCCATTTGCAGAAACAAATGTGACAGATTAGGCATCTTAAAGTGTAAGTACGTGAATAAGGGTATATCTTCCAAATGTAGCACAGAGTCCGGAAAAGGTGGAAAGGATATATAAACGTCAGTGAAGATTGTCAATGAAAAGCAAGCGTAAAGAGGAAAGCTGTATTGTCTGCGTTGTTCAAAAAAGAGGGCAGTCATGCCAAAGAAGGAATGCATTAGGCAGGGACACAAGCTCCCGGAGCGGGGAGGACATCAGAGGCCCAAGCGTCTGTGTAGTAGGAACACCCAGCCACAGGGGTCGGCGCGGGGAAGGCGGCCTGATTATCCCTGACTATATCATTGCCACGGGAGTCAGTGAAAGTGGGTGCAGGAAGAACGACAGGTGCTCCCGTGGATGTGTAAGTGGGTAAAGCTGCCACATCCAAACCTCCGGCAAGAGCAGCAGGAGGCCACGGGTACGTGCTCGCATCAGAAGGAACTCCCGCCCCTGTTCCCCCGGTCATGTAAGGTTCAAACGTGCCTGACCAAGGAATCCCAGGTTGGCCGATGGCTTCACAAGTTCCCACCGCGGAACGAGGGTCAGCGGGGAGCCAACCTCCTGCCAAACCGAGTTTATAGGACCAGAACGGCGCTTCAACAACTCCCCTTGACGATTCGCCGATCTGAAGAAGGAAATGTGAGAAAAGTGGGAGTCAAATACGATCAAAGCGAACATACCTTCCATGTCCAGAAGAACCAATCGCTAAGGCCGTCCATTTGGGCGGATGCAAATGCCATGAGACCCGCCTTCACGCCCTCTGACCAGTTGGAAGAGTCGTCCCACTGGGTACAACCCGCTGCATATGAATGCCTATCAGTCGTCCCTCGCAAGTATAGTCCACAATCATTCCATGCAAGACTCCATTCACCGGCCACCGTCACCCCAAACGCAGTTCGACTTGAAGACAACGTCAGACATCCATGTTACAGCGGTACGGTCTATCAAAACTACTGACCTGTTGTTGGTCATGCCACCAAAACGCGTGCAGGCGCTAGATGGCCATGGGCCACCTGCTCCTGCTCCAACTCCAGAGTCAATAGTAGCGGGAGCGGGGTCCTCGCCGAATGCGAAGTAGGGGTGATAGTCCATGGCGGCCCTGTCTGCCCCTTGCATGAAGCCAGCCCAGGCAGCTGGACCTTGGAAGCCGTCATGGAGGACCACGTAGGGACCTTGACCCTCCCCAAATCCAGTGATATCCCTCATCATGCGATGAACCTCGATGTAGCTACAACAATATCAGAGCCAGCCTGGGACAGAACAAAGAGGATACGCACAACGCCCGAAGCTGGTCCTCGCCAATGGTGCCCATGATGGGCTCGTTTATGACGCTGAACATGGGCACAACGTTACGCCACTCCGGTTGGTTGATAAACTCGGTGATGACTTGGATGTAGTAGAGCGCTCGCTGTGCGTTTGCCATGCCCATGGCTCCGTTCAAAAAGTTGAAGACACCTGATTTGCCTCCATGGTTATACCCTGCAAAGGACATGCTCAGTACCATGGCCCTACACCAAACCCAAGTAACCTACCATTGTGAGACCCAGGGATGGTATGAAGATCTAGGTTGACTCGAAGGCCATACTTCCTGCACCACTGGAACACACGAACGATGTACCTGTTGACCAATCGGATGATCAGAGGCGCCATTTATCACAGAAAGCAATACTCACTTCCAGCTCGTTTTGGCTAAGAAGGGCTCCCCAGGCCATGCATCGACAGCCCAGAAAGGGATTGGAAGGCGCACCCAGTTCAGCCCTGCACCCGCAATTTCCGCGATGTCTTGCTCTGTCTATGAACACAAACGTTAGGGCCTGGCGTATACGTACCTCAAAGTTTAGCTTACGATGAAAGTTGCATAGTGATCTTCAAGTTGGGAAAGGCCTCCGTTGGCGGTGTCCGCCGCCATAGCTACGCTAAGATCCCATTCATCCGTTGCGCCCGGATATCGTTGGAATAACGCAGGGGAAATAAACGGCTCCAAGACGAACAGGCCTCCCAAGTTGACACTGGGAGCATGTCAGAGGTGGTATACTGATAAAAGCTATGCTTCAGTGCCTACCCGTTAATTCGATTGGTCGCATAGTTGAAGCTGGCGTTGAGAGGAGGGGTCCAGGAGTTTGGCTGAGCACTGTCGTTGTATGGATCATCTGGGTCCGAATACCCTAGCGAGTGGGGTCAGTCAATCCGTTGGAGCGTCATATGCAGGCATAGAAGCGTCAATGGGGAGACTGCGATGGCCTTGGCCCCCTTCCTCAGCCTTCCTCATAGTCATTGTGTCACGTTGAGACAATGAGGGCGCCGGTTGATCTCAACAGAAAATCATGCCGTGTCTTTCGGACCAGGGTGTCGCCTCGGTTCTGAGGGCATGGAGAGATTTCGACTTGAACACTCACAGAATCCACCAAAACTGTTCTTGTAAACAAATGTCCCTCCATCCTCGGTCGTAACTGTGGAACCATCCCCGCCGGAAGTCGTTGCACGAGGGGAAGAAGCAGTGTCAGAGCTTGTCGGACGGGGTGCTGAAGTGGCCTGAGTACTGTCTGGGCTGGACGACGACGACGAAGATCCATCTTGTCTGGGCTTGATGACAGTGAAATAGACAGGCACCACGATGGCGATGACTACAACGGCAAGTAGGAGAAAAGCAGCAAGGGCAAACAGCAGCCGCCGTCGTCCAGCCGGCTTCTTAGGACCGCCCTCCGGTTGCTCGACATTCGTAGCTTCGGCGGGAGCTTCTCCTTCTTCCATAGCATTGGCTGAGATTCCAAGGGCGGCAGTGGAGTCAGCAAGCGCCGAGTCACGCACCCCCCCTGCAGATGAAGGTGCCCTTGAGTCCATGAAGGGGGCCTGTGGAGGGGTATCGCCCTGGACTGGGTTGGCCAAGGGCGCATTGTCCCCCTCGACTGGGTTGGCCAAGGACGCATTGTCCCCCTCTACTGGGTTAGCCAGTGGAGCATTGTCTGTCGCTGGTGGAGTCTGTGCAGGTGCATCCGCCATGGTAGAGAACAGTGTCTAGAGGGAAGAGGGGAGACACGCCGCTCTTAACTTATGTGGACACAGCACGAGGCCAGCGCTGTCAAGAGGCAACCTCTAGGCGCGCCAGGTGACCGGACCCACTGCAGGCCTTGGCTATCGGTTCCGGTCTGCGCGCAGTCAGGCTACGGTTGAACTATAACAGACACTAGCCCTCAAGCTCAAATCCCTGAATGCGAACATGTGGTTGATATGTTCGGCACAGCGTTAGAATACTGATTATTATCGCTGGATTACTGAGTGGCGCCTAGGCTCGACGCCGCAGGGAACTCAAAATTAGACTTGGTGTATTTGCGCACTCTGAGGATCGCAAAGTTCTTGCCGACTGATTTCCACTATCAGAGTAAGCCGACCAACGATGTTTAACGCCTTGTCAAGGGATTAGGCCAACCAAATCACGTTAGGGTTAGTCTCAACTGCGATGGACGTTGATAAAGCTCAAGGTGAAGCTTAAGGGTGACCGGTGGACTCAGATAACTCTGCAGCCCGGCGAATTCTCTTGATACAAACTCTTACTGCAAAGCATCCGGTGACCCTGGCATAGAAGCATTGGTGGACGCGACGCGAAACGTCAATGGGAAAGTTAGAAGCGTCAACGATGATCAACAGAGCGTGATCTCCATGTTTCCGACTCGCAGGCTTTACCATGCCTCAAACGAAGCCCGAGCCCGTGCGAGGACATGGAAGAGTGCAAGGACTTGTTCGGAATACTCGTAAAGTATGCACAGCGTGACTGACAGATCTTTCCTCACAGAAAAAAAAAGCCCAGATTTTTTGTCCGAAAGAAATTCGTAACCCATCCTAGACGCTTTCATGACCACTAAATTACTCGGTGAGGTGACAAGGAGCCATCCAGATGCTTTGGCTAGAGACGGCGCTCCATAACGAGTGCCATCAGATTCCGAATAATCCAAAGGACAAGGACTTGACACCGAACTAGCATTGGCAGACCTTGTCAAACGTCGAAGTATATTGCTACTAGACACGCTCAATCATGAGGATTGGAATGCGTTCTTGTCGAGCGATGTGACCATGCTTGACATAGATGCTAATTTCGACCGAAAAGCCTCGGCTGACATGTAAAATTCAGGTTTGGGAGAGCAAGGACCCTGTCGTACATAAGTCACGGAAGTTGCCCAGCATCAGTGCGTACTACTACTCTAAACACACAGAAGAAACAGTGTCGGTCTCAGGCCGCCATGAATCTGGGTACACGCAACCCTGTTTTGGAGCGGGAGCAGCACCTGTGTCATTAGAGGCAAACCACCCATTACCCACTGGGATCTCCCGTCCATCCGTACTAGTGAACGTGGGAGGTGGAAGGGTAGCGATAGCCCCGGTGGCAGTATATACTGGAAGTGCAGTCGGAGACCCTGCGCTCATGATACTTGATGGGGGCCAAGGGTAGCGCGAGGCGTCCTGAGGAACGCCTGCACCCTCACCACCAGTCATCCATGAGGCATACGGCGCTGTTGTGGGTGCAAGAGGGGAGCCAAGTCTCTCGCATGTTCCGCTGGCGGTCCGAGGGTCGAGAGGTAGCCAGCCCTCCTCCAACCCGAGTTGGTACGACCAAAGTGGGGACTCGACGATTCCCCTTGTAGAGTTGCCAATCTGAGAGAATCCTCGTAAGCCACCAGGTAGTAAGAATGGATGAAGTTACTGTCGTACCTTCCAGGTCCAAAAGAACCACGAGTCAAGGGCATCCATGGTAGCCATCCCAAGTTGCAAGATGCCAGCTTTCGTAGATGAATTCCAGTTTGTCGAATCTTGCCAATGCTCACAGTTCCCCCCGTATGTGGCCCGCAGACCGATACCATTCAGGAACAATCCGCAATCGTGCCACGCGCTGCTCCACTCTCCAGCGACGCTAATACCAAAGCTAGATCTACTACAGTGTGCGGGGAGTCAGATTGGACCCCGGAACATGTAACTTTCCGCGCACCTGTCAGAAAAGAGGCCGCCCCATCGACGACAGGCTCTGATGGGCCACAGACCGCCTGCAGTGATGCCTGTACCTGTCGCGATTGGCTCAGTATTGGGCCCTCCGGTGAACGCAAAGTAAGGGTGCATTTCCATCATGGTGCGATCCGCGCCTCGCATGAAATCGAGCCAAGGTTCGGGACCATAGAATCCATCGTGAATCGTCATATAGGGGCCATTCCCCGCTCCGTAGCCCGTTATGCTTCGAATCAGACGATGAGCCTCGACGTAGCTGAAGTAAGATTAGCCTCAAGGTCACATGAAAAGTAAGGATGTAATTCACAAACTGCGTAAAGCCAAAGACCCGATTGTGGTGTAGGACGGTTCGTTGACAATCCCAAAGACAGGTACAACGTTTGCCCATTCAGGTTGCGAGATGAACTCCGCGATGATGCGAATATAATTCAAAGCCCTCTGGGCATTTGCCAGACCCATGACACCGGTGAGGAAGTTCACCTGGCCATATCGCCCTGAATGATTGTACCCTAGAAATACTCGTGCATCAGCAGTCGTCCAACGAGGGCGCCACGCATGAAGATCCCACATTCACTCACCGTTCTGAGATCCAGGAAGAGTATGAAGATCGAGATTGACTCGAAGACCATATTTTCTGCACCAGCCTAGCAAACGCACGATATACCTAAAATTCGAAAGAACCGTCAACGAAGAACACACTTAGCAGAGCCACATAGGGGGGCATATGACGCGGGCAACTTACCTCCAGCTTGTCTTCGAAAGGAAAGGTTCCCCATCCCACGTCTCAATTGCCCAGTATGGGATGGGAAGTCGAACCCAATTCAATCCAGCACCGGCAATCTCAGCAATGTCCTTCTCCGTCTAGAATAGGAATAACAAGGTGAAGAAGTTATTAACGTTCAATGAAAAGAGGGGACATAGAGGGACCTTACAATAAAAGTGTTGTAATGATGCTCGAGTTGGTCAAGTCCTCCATTGGCGGTATCAGCGGCCATCAACAAACTGAGAGTCCATTCGTCGATAGCACCAGGGTACCGCTGGAATAGGGCTGGGCTAATGAAAGGTTCCAGAACGAAGAGACCTCCCAGATTCACCCTGGACCCGGGATCTCCGTATCAGCATCGAACCAGCAGTACTGAATGGGAATACAAGGCTAGGAGACAGGGGAGCGGGTGATGAAGATGGACGACAAACGCCACTCTGACACTCACCCATATATTTTGTCCTTTGTGAAGTCCCAACTCTGATTCAGCGATGGAGTCCAAGAGTTGGGTTGAGCGCTGTCGTTGAATGGATCGTTGGGATCGAATACCCCTGAAAAGAAAAGAAAGATGAGATGTTTAGAACGATAAACTCAAATCTGAGGGTGGTGTGCGGAGAGAGAAGTGCCAAGTTCGTGCCAGCACCCGCCAGAGAACCCAGTGTTATTCGCTTCCCGTGCGGAAGGGCGGGTGGCTTCTAATGAGGAGAACTCCTGAGGCGGACCCGTGACAAAAAGACTTACAAAATCCTCCAAACTTATTCGAGTAGACAAACGTGGAGCCATCTTCTGTGATTATTTCAGAACCATCACCCCCTGAGACGGTGAAATCGTGAGGAAGGGGGGTTGCTGAATCGGTTTCACCCGGGGCGAGTCCAGTGCCGTTCGAAGTCAAGGAAGCTGGCGCCTTTCTGGAGAAAGACAGACCCAAAGGAAGACCGATCGACAGCGCAAGAATGAGTATAGCCCCTGCCACCAGTGTCAGAATTCTACGGAGACGGCGGCCTCGGTACAGGAGTGTCCCCTTCTGGAGGGTGGCAGCATCAGATGAGACATGGTCGTGCTTCTCAGGTTTGGATGTGACAGATGTATGCCCAGATAAGTCCCCGGTAGAACGGCGGGTGCACAAGTCCTGTCGGCTGGGGTCGTGGTCCTGATCGTAAGAAGGTCGAGATATGGGAACGTTGACAAGAGATGCCATATTTCGAGACGCGCCGGAGATTCAGATCTTTGATATCCAAGGTGTGGGCTGCAAGGAGGAAGGTCTTCGAGCTGATCAAATAGTTCTCGAGCAGGGCAGTCAGCCACCAGAGCCTTCAACCTCAGTCAACCACCACTGGCAAGCGACGCGGTACCATGGTGTGGGAGTTGCGACGCCTGTCCGCAAGGTAGAGGCCATCCTTGAGCTATCCTCATGGGTTCGTACTGTGGATTGCTGAGTTCAATAGTCTCTCACCAGACCTGCTTTGCCTCTGGGCGACCAAGGCGGTGAACCAGCAGCGATGATCGATCGGCATGCCCCGGATTTTGCGGTCCGTCTATGGGCGCTTAGATTCCGATTCAAGTTCTCACCCTGACCGGCGTGTGCCTGTTAGAGCAACGAAGTCGTATAACAGCCATGCGAAAAGGCTAGAAGATTTCACTTGCGAATGGAGAAGACTGAACAAGCCAACTTGCAAGTTTTTTCTGACGGTAGAACACAGGATGACGATCCTTTACAAGGATAAGCGGCGGCGATCAAACTTTGAGCGCCCTTGTGACGATGGTCGACACATTTCGAGTCATCCAGAGTCAGAGCCAACATTGATATAAGATAGCCCCTCTTCTCAGCATGAACTATATTTCATCAAACCGGACAAGGAATCGACCGACCCTCCTGGACATTCAATCTTCGAGAAGGATGGATCATGAGCCATCCGTCGAACTGGGGTGATATGTCAGGCGGCAAAAGTCAATCAATGAATTAGGCGATTCGAATGGCTACACATGAGCAGGAATATCGAAGGGACAAAGGGGTAAAGGTCGGGTCAGAAAAGAGGGAACGTACGAATATCACATGAATAGCTGGAGGAAGGATGCTCATGAACACATGAAAAGGCATAAACGAGAGCAAGACGCACTTTGCAAATTATACACTAATACTCAACAGCATCATCATCATCGGCCTGGATGAGTTCTGCGTCTTCTTTCTTGTCTGAGGGCTCAGGATCCGACTTTTCTGGCTCTGGTTTCGACGACTTGGAGCTGCTGTCGTCAACGTCCATGGCTGCAGAGTGACTTGCCTCCTTAGGCTTGCCCGCAGGGGCAGGCGTTGACTCTTTTTCGGCAGGAGGCGCGTCGTCAGTGTCCATAGCGTCGCGCTCGTGCTTCTGACGCGTCTCTTCATCCGCAACCTTCTGGCGCAGCTCGGCAATTTCCTGGATACCTGCTTCACGTTCTTGTCGGAACGCGTCCCACTCCTTTTCTGCAGCTTCCTGCACCTGGATGGAGAGAGTGAGCGAGACGAAAGGGCTCATAAGAGCTGGACATACCTCTGCTTTCCGTCTGTCGAGGAACGCCTGTTGCGTCGGTGTCAGAATGGCAGGTAGATAGTACAGCGGTGGAGGGTGCGATCGAGATGGGGCTGCAAGAGGATTTGTCGAGGATGGCTCAGGCGTCAAGGTAGCTGCAATTTCGTCTGATGTGCACAGGAAATTGGCAAGGAGAGGAATCCTCTTGCGCCGTAGTTTGAACTGTAATTTCTGTGAGCCTATACCGCTCGGGAATGCTGACAACGCGAACATACAATCGAGTCCTTGAGTTGCAATTCTTCTTCCTTTCGGTTGGCCAAAGATTTTTCTTTCTTTGCTTCTTCTGCACGCCTAACAGAGTCAGTTTCTTTCCGCAGTTTCATCTGGAGTCGCTTTTCTATCATTTGGCGCTTCTTAGCCTACAATAACTCCAGTCAGAGGCTAATCGAGCGCACGGGCCGACCTGGGACTCACCGCTTCGCTTGCATTGCGTTCCTTGTCCTCAATCTTTGCCTTGTTCAAAGTTCCTAGAACAAGGCCGAACATGCTTTTACCGCGTTTGCGATCTCCTCCCAGCGCTGCGCCGAGGTTCAGTCGAGGGCGCCTTCGGTCAGCAGACGGCTGGGCTGCTGTCTCGGAGCCAGCATCTCCAATTTTGTTCTCTGTTGGACTGTACTTTTGTTAGTAGATCAAAGGTTCCAATAGTCGTGCGACATACTCTTCCATCGACATAAATACTGGCCAAGTTGCTGACGACGATGAGGGCAAGTGCAGAGAGACCGTGCGAAACATCCATCAGCAATACTCGCCGTGATGAGCTGACGACGAAGAGCTCTGGTCCGCACACTGATCATGCCGCCGCGAACTGCACAGAAACTGAAGCCAGCAGCGAAGGCAGCACCCAAGTCGGGAAAAGGCCCAGGTCGAAAGGGTACTGTGAAGCCGCCGCTGCCAGTACCAGAACGCCTCAAGAAATTGTTCACCTCGTTGTGCGCACAGATCGATGGAGGTCATTTCACCAATGCTATCAAGACATGCGACAAAAGTTTGTTACATTGGATCGTAGTCCTTCACTAAAGCTAACGTCACTCTAGTCCTCAGGCTACAGCCCAGCGACGAGGATGCGCTGAAGTCTAAGCTGTTCTTGCTGCTCCAAACCGAGCAGTATGAAGCAGCATTGACGCTTCTCGACGAGAGCAAGGGCTTCGAGCACCCGTTCGAAAAAGCATACTCCTTGTATCGTTTGCATCGTGAACCAGAGTCCAAGGATATCCTTCACGCGATCAAGTCTGAAGGCAGCGACGATCGAGGCCCGCTGCATCTCGAGGCGCAATTGGTACGTGTTTTCCTACCCTCCAGCTACCCTGCCATTAATGTGACACACGCAGAACTATAGAGAAGGGTCGTATCAGGAGGCCTTCGACCTATACAATCAACTTCTCGACTCTGCAGAGCCAGTACGTACCCGTGCAAATACCGTTATAATCTTAATCTCACGCATGGATTTCATTTAGCACTCTGAAGAGCAATCAGACATCTTTACCAACCTGCAGGCTGCAGAATCACACCTTGGTTTCGTAAATGAAGGTTATCTGCGTGCATTGGATGAACTGCCAAGCAATGTCAGCGCCTCGTTGGAGGACGTTCCTCCCCCCGTTCCTCCCACACCAGCCCCTGCTGTCACCCTCGCGTCTTCAGCGAATGTTAGGGCCCAATCCCAGCCGCAGGCATCGAACCCACCGGCTGTGAAGAAGGTTCGCAAATCACGAGTGCCTCCAGGCGTGGTTCCTGGAGTTACACCACCTCCTGATCCGGAGCGATGGATTAAGAAGAGTGAGCGATCGACTTTCCACCACGGCAAGAGGCGGAAAGGTGCAGGTGGAGGCGCGACACAGGGCATGGCAAGTGTTGACTTGCCTGCTCCTTCAGCCCCATCCGCCTCAACCAAGTCAGGCGGTAAAGGCAAGAAGAAGAGGTAGTCCGCGGATTCGAGACGTTTGGAAGAGATGTAAGCAGTCCTGTGATTCAAATAATACGCTTATTCGCTGAGATACATGAAAGACATGCTGTAATCTAGGAGGGTCCAAACACGTTCATTACTAGTGGCGTTACTATCTGATTGGCGTTGTTGTCCGGGGAAAGACTTTGCCGGCCTCGTGCATGTTGCATGTTCAATCGAGCGCATTCTCGATATCCACCCCATCCCTGATAATATCATCCTACGCGACACCTATGGCGTTTGAGGTGGCTTTCCTCCAGCGTTTGGTAAAGGGATGTTTTGGAATTGCACTGCTGACCTCTGAGCCCTGTCCTCCACATTTTCTTGCGGGTGATCTTGTGCCTCGTGCCTTTGGCACTTGTACCAGGCTAAATGAAACACTCTTTTATGAAACCATTCAGCTTGAAGGCTGCCACTGGGAGCCACGCTGCATACCTTCCCTTCTTTGGAGGTCAGAGTTGCAACGCGTCTTCAAAGAACCAAGCATTGAGCTCCCTTTGTCCGGCCTAGACTGGAGAGAAGGGGTCGGTTTTTGTTTATTCCTTTCATCTTGTCGCATTCACACTCCCTCGGTATCACAATGACATAGGTACCGTCCGCATTTGGAGATCGTCAAGCCCAACGTGTTCTGCATGTCCAAACTCTGGGGTTATTCGCCATCGCGCAACGCCTTTAGCGCCAGCCTTCCAGAAGACCAAACCTCCATTTCATCAAACATGCGACTCCAGCCTGCCGCTGCGTTTAATCGGTGGCAGGCCGCCTTTGTTTAATGTAAGCGGCAGCTTCCACCTCTCTTTAACACTAGGCTCGTGGCTCAAAGGATATATAGTCTCCTCTGAACGACGGATTGGATCCTCATCAACCGCTTGTTTTCCTCATCTTCACCAACTCAACCAACCACTTTTTACCACCAACACCAACATTACCACTCATCATGTTGTTGTCAAAAGTTTTGGGTGTCATCGTCATTGCCAGGAACGGTGACCGCTACGGCTACTACCAAGACCCCAACACCTACGCTGGCTCTAACACCGAGACCACTGCCCTCGGCGAGGTAAGCTTTCTTCCTTTCAGCAACGTCCCCTTTCATCCTCAGCTATCACGGCGCTTACAACCCATCATTCCCTTAATAGGCCGACTCCTTCCAGCTCGGTGGCCTCCTCCGCTCCACCTACTTCGACAGCAAGTCGCCCTCCTACATCGAGGGTATCCGCAGCGACATCGTCGACAACAACGAGGTCAAGGTCCGCGTCAAGGCCGGAACCGAAGGCACCGTCGTCTTCGACTCTGCCGTCGCCCTCCTCCAGGGCCTCTTCCCTCCCAACCCCAACAACAAGATCCTCCTCGCCAACGAGACTACCGTTGTCGCTCCCCTCGGCGGTTACCAATACGTTCCTCGTACGTGTCCCTTTCAGTCCTCTGTTCCTTTCAAATAACTAAGAACGGTTTAGTCGAGACTGTTGAGCCCGGCAATGACCGCTCTCTGGAGAGTTGGACCAACTGCCCTGTAAGCTTTCTTCTTTCTCTTTCACGATGAGAAGGACTTCTCATGCTCTTGTACGCAGGCTTTCGAGGAGCACATCAAGGAGTTCTACAAGTCCGATGACTTCAAGAAGAAGTCTCAAGATGCCCAGACCTTCTTCAAGTCCGTCAGGGACTACGTCTTTGGCCGACCCACCACCCTCGAGAACAGCGTACGTGCCCGTCTGCCTTTATCTTTGTTGAACATGCTCTGATCGACACTTCATATACAGTGGAACGTAAGTTGACATGGACGCGTTGCTCTTGCGAACCGGGGACTCATTGGATCTTTCTTTTAGGTCTTCGACTTCATCAACTCCCAGCTCATCCACAACAGGACCTATGCTCACCGTCTTCCCCCCACCTTCATCGAGCAGGCTCGTCACTGGGCCAACTACCACGAGTCTGGTGTCTTCGCTGATGCTGACATCAACAACATCGCGAACAGTACGTCTTCGTCTTTTTCAAGTTTTCGCATTCTCTAACAGTGCCCACAGTTGCTGGCCGAACTATGCTTCACACTATCTTGAGCTCCCTCGAGCGCATCTCCTTCAACGGCGACCCCCTCCAATTTATGCTCATCCAGACCACCTATCAACCCTTTATGTCCCTCTTCGCCCAGACTGGCGTCTCTCAGAAGCACCCTGAGCTCGCTGGCATTCGTAAGTGCCACTTGACCCGATATCGTTGTACCACATGTAACTAACTCCCTTCTCCAGCCGACTACAGCTCTGCTCTTGCCATTGAGCTCCGCCGTGGTTCTCCCCCTGATGTCCGCGACTTCCTCCGCTTCCGCTTCAAGAACGGTACCTCTGGTTTCTGGCAGGACGTTCACGTCTTTGGCCACCACGCCGACATTCCTTTGACCGAGTTCATCTACCGTGCTGAGGTAATTGCTTTCTCTTCAGTCAAATTGAACGTGTTTGCTTATGATTCCCACCCAGAATGCTGCCATCACCAGCAACCAGCAGTGGAAGCAAGTCTGCGGCGGCAACGGCCTCAACTCCTACTTCACCAACCCCTTCACCACCACCTCCGAGGATGGCGACGAGAAGACCCACTTCACTCGCATCACCGCCTTTGCCTTTGCCGGCTTCTTCGCTTTGTTCACTCTCGCCAAATTCGTTAGCCGACTCCGCAGCCAGAGGCGTGAGGCTGCAGTTAGGCTTGAGGGTAACGAGGTGAGTGAGGTCGTCATGGACTATGGTTCGATCGCTAGACCCGCCAGCAAGTCTTGGTACCAGTCTGCGCCCCCGACTCCCGTTAAGGGAGGGTACGAGGCAGAGGGGATGGAGGATGCTCGCATTCTCGAGTCCTACTACCCTCAGCAGCCAAGGTGGATCATCTAAACTTTTAGAGGTGATTCCATTTGGCGGGTTGTGGACGCTGCTGGCGGTGCTCGCCTGGGGCTGTGTCCCTTAGAGCTATTTATCGACCTATCTATTATCTGGGACTTTGAGTAACCATTCTTGCTTACAGTGATTTCTCTTTGTAGACTCTCCCCACCAGGAACAGGCCTGCTCGTGCCATCGTCGAGGTTGCTGAGAAGAGGAGGCTTCTCTAGATTGACTGACTATCTACGCATCGTGTCTACTGTGACTTGCATTTCGGATTCTGGATTTTTTGTAACTTAGCATACACGTCGCTGTGCCACACGCTCATTGTATCCTTTTTCTTTTCTTTACTCGCATCGAATCAAACATGCATGTTCGTTGCTCCTCGACGCTATCGACGGAGTTTGAATCTCCTGATGCGGCCACTGCTCCTCGTCGTTCCCTTCCACGGTTTTCCAGAACGTTCGACTATGCGCCACATATCGACTTTGAAGCAAATTCTGGAGAAGTCTCGTATGAAAGGTCTATGACATAGTGCATAGGGCTCTGTCTATATAAACCTGACATTGCTGTCCCGAGAGTCTTCGGAATAAACACGGAAAACATCTAAAACTCACACTCTTCGCTCCTCTACTCACTAATGTCTGGAAACGTGTTCCTCTACGAGCCTTTCTACGACTTCGACCGCTTCCTTGACGAAGCTTTCTCGGGGCGTCGTCCTCACACACAACAACAACGGACGCCAGCTCCAGCGCAACGCTGAACCTGATGGCGCTATCAGGCACTTCAAGCCACGGTAAGTGTCGTTCCTCCTCCTTCTCAACACCCCAAAGCTCACATAAACTCAGCATGGACTTGCACGAAGATTCTGAGAAGAACGTCGTGACTGCCACCTTTGAGCTTCCTGGACTCAAAAAGGAGGACGTCAGCCTCGATGTTCACAATGGCCGACTCACTGTGTCTGCTGAGAGCAAGGTCTCCAACGACCACGACGTGAATGGCTACGCTGTGCGTGAGCGTAGATATGGCAAGATCTCGAGAACGCTGCAGATGCCAGGGGGATTGAAGGTAAGTCGTCCACGAGTTGTGTAAATGCACGGAGGCTGACTACGGTTTCAGGAGGAGGATATCAAGGCCAGCATGCAGGACGGCCTCCTGACTATCATCTCCCCAAATCTGCACCTGAGTTGGCACCGAAGAAGATTACCATTTCATAACGAGTCAATACCAGAAGTGGCATAGCCACATGTACTGGGTAGAAATTTAAACCCTCTTGAATCCACTACCAACTTTGTAGTCCTACGCGAGCCTATGTGTTATAAATGGACGTTATTCGAAATCGGGATAAACAAGGGCCCCCTTAACCTCTAGACCAAGAGAGAGGCATTCATTACGAGCTCTTCTACATTCGACATGTCCACTCTCTAAGCAGCAAACTTTGGGCTTGGCTTGAAAACCGAGTGAAAGAACATAGGGCGGACGAACAGGGGAAGAGAAAAGGGACACGACATACAGTAATATCCCACGAACCTAGTATATAAATGGGCCTGGCATGTCTTCGAATGTGTAGAAGAAGCCGTACTCCATCTCACCTATTACTTTAAGTTTTGCAGCGCCATGCATCACCTCCCTTCGCTCACACCCCCGGGAGAGATAGAGCACTAGGTATGCTGCCGATATCTTCGTTGAGTGCATTGGAGGGATAAGGAAAATTGCGTTGTGGAATCCATTAGACCGTGGCCCCGAACACACTTTTAAAGACCTGCAGTTAATGTAGGCATACGTTTCACGTCGATACCCAGGCTGTTTGTACTTAGCCAGCGCACTCTTAGCTTGGCTCGAGATGCATACTGTCAGACCTCGGGTGTAGCAGAGTGCTTTGCTTTATGCTCGTCCACACGGGCTTCCAGCCACGCCCACAGCTCCTGCATCATTCTCTCATCGTTCGCCTCTGGTCGCGGAACGCCCTCCGTCCCCCACGGTATCACATACTAATTTCAATAGACCGTCAGCAATCTGCCTATTCAAGACTTCGAAACAGAGCTGACCTTGCCGTTCATTGCCGCTGCCTCTGGTGCGGTTCCAGCCCATAGCTGAGTCCAAGCTCCCCACTCACGTGGGTACTGGAAGAAGAGTCCACCAGGTCCCTATTGCTGAATGTCAGCATGAACGTACGTGATACGATCTTGGAAACGCACTAGGAGGATCCGTGTGATCCATCGACAACAAACTTGGACGTCATTCCGGTATCGAAGGTGCCTGAAGTATGCTAAATGTCAATAAACCACTCAGCAGCTGCCCGCTTGCATTCGGGGTCCTCACCAGGATGTACCGCAATCGAAACTATGTTTTCATCGCGGTATCTTCTTGCCAGTTCGTTGGATAGCAAGATGTTGGCCTTTCCAGTCGTGAAATAAGCCGAGATTTCCATGCCCGCATACGGGATACAACTCACAAATTTACTCTGGTAGTAAAACTCTGCTCTAGGACAATCGCGTCTCGCCGAGCCTTCGACCAGGGTAGCGTAGTCCAGAGGCGGCTGCCGGGCAGCATGGTGTCCGCACGAGGACAGGCTGATAATTCTGACATCTCCCCTGTGCATAGCAGACTGCGACGCGTTTGCGGTGGCGAGTAACACAGGTAACAAAAGTTGCGTCAGATAGAAATGTCCTGGCGATCTGTAAGATGTGAGGAAAGGAGTGTAAGGGCAGCAAACCTACCTGTGACGTTGGTCATGAACGTCAAGTCATACCCATCGGACGTCAGGTTTGTAGGATCCTCAGAGCCGGTCGTACGATGGACACCACTTGCGTCGAAGGTCAGTATTGCTAACAAGACTGGGATGACCTGTGCTCACCCGTTGTTGTACAGAATGTCTAGTCGGTTTTCCTGGCTGGAGGGTGATAAGGAAAGAGTTGAGGATACGTATTGAGCTCATGCTTACCGCAAAAATTCCTTCGCACATTCCTCCACAGACGCAAGGTCAGCCAAATCCAGTTTGAGAGGCAATGCTCGACGACCAGTCTCCTTCTCGAGCTCGTCGATAGCGGTTCGAGCCTTTGTCTCATCGCGGCATGCAATGTACACCTTGGCCCGATGCTCCAAAAGCGCCTTTCTCCAGGATCAGCTAGTAGTACATCTATGATTGGGCGTAGGAAACAGACCTTCACCGTGTCGCGACCCAGGCCTGCGTTTACCACCAGTGACGATGATAACTTTGCCGTCTAAATCTGGCATATCCTTGGGGGACCACTCTGCCTTTCCCAGCCAAAAGGTTTCTTTGGGTGAAACTCCAAAGATGAGACCATGAAGCCGGTTTCGAGGTCGACATGATTGCTGGGTGATTGGTGCTGGCAAGGAGTGGCGTTCAACTGTGAGGGCTTTCCAAAATGTATCTAATATATAACCTCCTATCTGCGAGGGCTCTGGAGTGATGGGGGGAAGATGAACGTGTTTGCGAGCATCGAACTGAGCCGTTAGCCTTATATCACCACAGGTCAGTCACCAGTGACCATTTCGTCTTCGAAACAATTGGAAACAACTTCGAAACGCTTCCCCTAACTTGATTGATCCGACGACTGCGAAGGTGATCGACCTTGCTTTAGCATGGTCTCTGGAAGTCTGAATTACTAAGAGTCTGCGTGGGAATCAGCCAATAACAAATAAATGCAAAGCCTTCGCTGGATTGCAGGTCTCAAAAACGAGTGCCCTCGAGAGACAGTACTTCATTGGGGACCATGTGGGATTGAAAAGATCAATAAGTAGTATTTATTTCTTCATCGACCATTTCGGGTCATCATGCTTCCGCACTCTGTTTTCTCCAGTGATCCAACTGTACAAGTTTGTCTTCATTCGCGAGCGCGAGCGCGCCGCAGGCGTGCGGTAGCGAGCGAATGCCTCTTACCCAAAAAGTAATTAAAAAGGCATGAATTCCGCCATCTACCTCAGGCGTTACATCACACAAAAGTGGGGTGCTAAAGCAAGGTCCTGAGTCGCGGGACGCGGCCCTTTTATGATAAGCTGATCCGCTGATATTTACGATTCTTCTTTGAGGCAGCGAGCCTGGGGCAACTGGATAGACTCTCATCCGACCTGGAGATTTGACGGTAAGGTAGACACGACGTCAAAACTACTGAAAAGATTTAAACAAACTCTAAATCAAACTGCAACCTCCTCCCTGACATCATTGTTGCAGCCAAGTCTGGCGCTTTCCTTGGCCCAGACCAACGAGGCATGCAAATAAGCGTTTGACGAGCCTTGCATAGAAGGGCCGGGCTTTTCAACTTCCCCCACCTCAGTCTGAGCGGAAGCTTGACTATGATGCAATGGCACTTTTGGCTTTATGTTCATCGACACGAGCTTCCAACCACGCCCCAAAGCCCCTGCATCATGTTCTCATCGTTCACTTCAGGACGAGGAACGCCTTCCTTCCCCCAAGGGATAACGTACTAAGGCCACCAGAGATTAGGAGTTTACCATACAACAGCTCAAAGGGAGACTTACCTTGCCGCTCATCGCCGCTGCCTCGGGTGCCGTACCAGCCCATAGCTGTGTCCATGGTCCCCATTCGCGAGGGTATAGAAAGAAGAGCCCACTCGGACCCTGTGCCTTGCGATAAATAGATAAAACTAAGCAGGGCCAGCTTGAGAAACACACCAAAAGCAGTCGGGTGATCCAGTCAACCACGAACTTTGCTGTCAATTGGGTATCGAAGGCACCTAGTAAACGACAGTAGGCGTCAACGCGTCGACCAATGGTTTTACGACTTGGATAGGTACATACCAGGATGCACTGCAATCGAGACAATGTTCTTGTCGCGATATCGCCTTGCAAGCTCGTTAGATAGTAGTATGAGAGGCCTATCCAGCAGTCAATTACATAGGTGAAAACGTTAATAACGAAAGGCACAACCACTCACAACTTTACTCTGGTAGTAGAACCCTGGTCGTGAAACTGATGTCTGGCGGGACTTTCAACAAGGGTGGCATAATCCAAGGGAGGCTGGCACGCAACATGATGTCCAGACGAGGACAGGGTGACGATCCTGACTTGCCCTCTGGACATGGCAGATTGAGACGCCTTTGCGGTGTCGAGCAGCACTGGGAGGAGTAGCTGCGTCAAGTAGAAATGGCCTGGAGACAGCGGTTCCGTCAGATTGCGGGAAGGAAAGCGCGTTCTAGGGTCATGAACTCACCCACAACGTTCGTCATGAATATCACATCATAACCGTCGGCCGTCAGGTTCTTGGGATCTTCAGCGCCAGTTGTAAGGTGGACGCCGCTACCACCGGAGGTTAATAGCCGCCACCTCAAGGTAAACGGCCGATACTCACCCATTGTTATACAGTATGTCCAGTCGGCTTTCGTGGCTGAACTACTGATAAGTAAAGGAAAGCAACATGGGCGCTACACATGCTTACCGCAAGAACTCCTTCGCACATTCCTCCACAGACCCAAGGTCCACCAAATCCAATTTCAGAGATAAAGCCCGACGCCCAGTTTCTTTCTCGAATTCTCCGATAGTGGCTTGAGCCTTGCCCTCGTTGCGACATGCAATGTAGACCTTCGCATTCTTTTCTAGGAGCGCCTGGGTCGAGGTGAATCCTTTGCGCGGCTTTCGACTACACCCAGAAGACTGACCTTGACGGTATCGCGCGGCAACAACGAAGGCGAACGACGAAACTCTCGGCCAGTTTGAGGATGATGAAACGAAATGAGCCACAACGGATTGCTGTAAGGAACAACGGGCGACTTGGATGGCTCAGAAAATGCATGGCGTCTTTATAACGGAGAGGAATTGCGGTGGAGCGATAAGAGTGAGAATTACGAGCAGGAGGCAATGAGACTCAAGCTTTAAACAGTATATTGGGTGGTTCTAAACTATAGTATATGGTTTTCGAAGTTCCCCAGATAAAGGGCTTCGGCAATACACATTAATGTTAAATACTCATTGAAATCGTTGCTTGACCCAGCACAAGGGTTCCAGAGCAATATTCCATGAGGAAACAAATCGGAAAGGTACAAGGAGGACAATGGAAGGCGGGCGGCGGATGAGATGGCGCCCGCGATCGATCAAACAAAATGGGAAGGGGGAAGTCTTCAAGAGAAACCTGTCGCACTCAAAGTAGCATAGGGTCTCAAATGGGCAATATCACGAAAGAATTCTTGCCTTTGACGGTGGAACGAAGCAATAGGGGCTGACCTTCGGGAACAAGCAAGACCAAACAAACTCAAAAACACCCTCTCCTCGACGTTCCGAGGCTTCATGTAGCTCTTCCACTCGTCTTAAAGCCCTTTATTCATTCGTTCTCGGCCCTAAACACGGTATTTATCGCATATTCTAGCGCCCCCCACTTTGGGCTTGGTCCCCACTGTCAATCCCGCAGCCATCACTCGCGCGTGAATTCGAAATCCATCCGCGACGTTTCCGCCAACCGTACTTAGGGGTACTTTGTAGGGCTGTTCCTGCCGTATGAGTGCCGCTGAAAGCCTAAAGGGTACGAACCGATTGGAAATTGCAACGGGAAATCCAAAATCATGGGCACATGGTGTAGTTGGTTATCACGCCCGCTCAGCATCTGCTAGCGTGCGGGCGGTCCCCGGTTCAATTCCGGGTGTGTCCACATTGCCTTTGTTCCTTCGCCTGTGTACAATCTCAGGTGGAGGTACCCCGAACGTTGGGTACCTTGACGCATGGCTTTTGCAGCAGCCACTCGACACTGTTTGGAGGTCTACTTGGGGATTTCTGTCTATTCCCTACCAATACGTTTGTTATCAATTCTGGCAGTCGCAAGGATCGTGATTATCTCTAACCTAAGGTGCAGAACTAATAGCACTCCATCTTGCCTCTCGTGCACTAATGAACACCGAGCAATCTGCTTGAAATAAATATTCAAGCATAGGCTTTAAGGTCATCACGACTCCCAAGGATATTGAGGCTAGCCTTCCCCTTTAGCCACAGGTTTTCGTATCTTTTTACTACTTACATTCTTTGGACATGCAATATTAATGCGCATTTACACCCTTGGCATGAGTCTCCCTTCTAGGTTCATTTGTTCCCGTTCCGACTTTCTTTTTTCCCTTGGTACTCCCCATCTTTATTACTTCTTAGACATTGCTCTAGGGATCTCGCAATGGTTCAGGCAACATCTCGAATACAATTTGCATCACTAGAACGCAATATCAGAGCCTCTCATCAGGGGAACTTGGAAATTCGTGTACATTAGTTTAGAACCCACGGATTTACTTCTCAAGCTCATTAATCTCTGTCCTTCCTATGTAACTCTTGCTTTTGTTGTACAAACCCAAGTTCTTCTCCTTCCGATGACGTCTTGACGGTCTTGTCATCTGCTGAACCGTCCAAATCGCCCTAAGTATCAACCCTCGCGGCAATCCGTTGTAGTTTAACTTGTCAAATCATCTTTGTCCTCAAAGCTTGCCGAGAGCTTCGTGGCTATCCTTCGTGGTTGTCACACCAATTAAATTGCTCTATTGATCCTATCTAACTGCTCTGTATTGCATGGACTACCAGCCAGCCTTGGGGGCACGTTCAAGCAGCTGCCCAAACCCCTAGAATCATTCATAGGACTCTGAGGACTCGGCTTGCTTTGCTATGGCATATGCTCCATTGAACTATTAGTCGCAATTAAAGTAGCATAGGGCCTCAAATGGGCAATGCTGCGAAAGAATTCGGCATGCCTTTGGCTTGCCTTTGACGGCGAAAGAGGCAATAGGGGCTGACCTTCGGAAACAAGCAAGACCAAACAAACTCAAAACACCTTCCCCTCGATGTTCTGAGGCTTCACGTAGCTCTTTCACTCGTCTTAAAGCCCTGTATTCATTATTCTTTGCCCTAAAACGGTATTTATCGCATATTCTAGCACCCTCCACTTTGGCTTTGGTCCCCACTGCCAATCCCACAGCCATCACTCGCGCGTGAATTCAAAATCCATCCGCGACGTTTCCGCCAACCGTACGCATACATAACTGGGTTCACAATCTCTAGACCTCCATTGGACAGTCATTTGTGGTATCCATGACCGAAGCAACGCCCTGTACACCTCCACCTCGAGAATCTGTAGTTCATCTCCTCGATCTCGAAGCCTGTCACCTAGTTCAACCTCCATATCTCCATCCATGACACCCTTCGGGATGTATAATTTCGTTGAACTTTTGTCTGGCGAGTGGCCATGTTGACCGCCCAGCCAGTCCAAGCCGTCCGGTTGCCGACTGCAGCAGATGGCGGTAAAAGTGCGAGCTGGGTCGGGTGCAGGAAGAAGCGGTACTTCCACTTCTTCTTCTACATCCTCTTCCCAGTCTATTGCCGTATCAAGGTGTATTCGAGAACCGAGGGGTATGCTGTGCATGACAAGGTCGAAGATGAATTTTGTGGGGGTTCCTCTGATTGATGCTACGAAATTCTTGTTGTCGAGGGAGCACCTTTGGAAGAATGCGGGAACGATTTCGGCATGGGAGTGGTACTCTTCACATGACCCCCATGTGCTCAAGCCGAGGAATTTGAGCGAAGGAAAGGCAATGTACCCAAAAAGCAGCATTAAATCTTCGCCTTCTACAATGAGGATCTCGAGCGCTGGATGAACTAGCGTCAACGGGTCCAGGCTGAGGTCTGGCTCGTCATGGTAATAGGGTTCATGAGAATTCAGTCGAAGTTCTCGAAGTGCTGGCAGGTCCAAAAGGAAGGTGGAGAAGTCGTATGGTGAGCCATAGACTTGCGCGAGGGTGAGGCACTGGAGGTTGCTGTGGCGCATCGGGCTGAGAAATTCGATGGGAGCATCGATGAAAAGGTTCTTGAGACCTGGAAATACTGCTTGGAAAGGCGTCTCATCCAAGATATCCCGGTCGACATGCTGCCAAAATTCGAGCGTCAAGTCCGAGATTCGGTTATCTCGTGGCACGTTGACATATACCAACGAGAACATACCAGACGTGACAAGTGAAAGGATGGTGGGAGAGGGTCCTGTCGTTAAAATCCATTGCATAACCTCTGTGACGTCCTCTGACCAATCAAAAGAGTCGCCATCCTCTAGGCTCAGGAACAGATGATATGGGTGGTTCTGGCTGACGATCGCCAGCCATGACTCTAACCTCTTCTTGAGGCACCGCAGCCCTTCCTCATTGCTGTTGGAAGCTTGTGCTAGTGGTCCGTCTAGATCAACCACCAGGCCCCTGCAGAGGTCCGGCGTTGCAGAGAAACCACATCCCTCCAACTCCAGCAAACCTGACGGAGGTAGCCGTACATCCTGTACTCCCAAAGACTGAACGGCTCGTGACCCAATGTGAAACCAAAGATGATCCCCCAGATTTCTGGTGGGATACTACGAATGGGTGCTTGGAGGCGAGAGTGTTCCTCGTGAGCCTGCTTGTATTTCTCCCTCTCCCGCTTCTTTGCGTCAAGTGCGCGCCCGAGCTGATCGATCTCGGCATCGAGCTCTGCTATGCAGTTGGAGATTTCGGCGAGATATGTCCCCAGAGTCGGCTTTAGATTGTGAGGCAGTGGCAGGTTTGAAGAGAGATAGGGCAATAGCTCAGGAGGAGAGTCCATGGAACGTGCCGCGCTCAGCGGAAGATGAAAGATCGAGGCAGAGCCTGCCACCTGGTAAAACTGGCGCGCTAAAAGTTGAAACTCCG